>JAWQFJ010013221.1:0-7500 GCA_034096865.1 Theodoxus fluviatilis | reverse complement strand
GAACAACAGCAGAGCAGCAGCCTGAACAGCAGCAGCAGCCTGAACAGCAGCAGCCTGAACAGCAGCAGCAGCCTGAACAGCGGCAGCAGCCTGAACAGCAGCAGCAGCCCGAACAGCGGCAGTAGCAAGAACAACAGCAGCAGCAGCCTGAACAGCAGCAGCAGCCTGAACAGCAGCAGCAGCCTCAATAACAGCAGCAGCCTGAACAGCAGCAGCAGCCTGAACAGCGGCAATTGCTTGAACAGCAGCAGTAGCAAGAACAACAATAGCAGCAGCCTGAACAGCAGCAGTAGCAAGAACAACAGCAGAGCAGCAGCCTGAACAGTAGCACTAGCATGAACAGCAGCAGCCTGAACAGCAGCAGCAGCCTGAACAGCGGCAATTGCTTGAACAGCAGCAGTAGCAAGAACAACAATAGCAGCAGCCTGAACAGCAGCAGCAGCCTGAACAGAGCAGTAGCAAGAACAACAATAGCAGCAGCATGAACAGCAGCAGCAGCCTGAACAGCAGCAGCAGCCTGAACAGAGCAGTAGCAAGAACAACAGCAGAGCAGCAGCCTGAACAGTAGCAGTAGCAAGAACAACAGCAGAGCAGCAGCCTGAACAGTAGCAGTAGCAAGAACAATAGCAGCAGCAAGAACAACAGCAGAGCAGCAGCCTGAACAGTAGCAGTAGCAAGAACAATAGCAGCAGCAAGAACAACAGCAGAGCAGCAGCCTGAACAGTAGCAGTAGCAAGAACAATAGCAGCAGCAGCCTGAACAGTAGCAGTAGCAAGAACAATAGCAGCAGCAAGAACAACAGCAGAGCAGCAGCCTGAACAGTAGCAGTAGCAAGAACAATAGCAGCAGCCTGAACAGCAGCAGCAGCCTGAACAGCGGCAATTGCTTGAACAGCAGCAGTAGCAAGAACAACAATAGCAGCAGCCTGAACAGAGCAGTAGCAAGAACAACAGCAGAGCAGCAGCCTGAACAGCAGCAGCAGCCTGAACAGCAGCAGCAGCCTCAATAACAGCAGCAGCCTGAACAGCAGCAGCAGCCTGAACAGCGGCAATTGCTTGAACAGCAGCAGTAGCAAGAACAACAATAGCAGCAGCCTGAACAGAGCAGTAGCAAGAACAACAGCAGAGCAGCAGCCTGAACAGTAGCAGTAGCCTGAACAGCAGCAGCCTGAACAGCAGCAGCAGCCTGAACAGCAGCAGCAGCCTCAATAACAGCAGCAGCCTGAACAGCAGCAGCAGCCTGAACAGCGGCAATTGCTTGAACAGCAGCAGTAGCAAGAACAACAATAGCAGCAGCCTGAACAGTAGCAGTAGCAAGAACAACAGCAGAGCAGCAGCCTGAACAGTAGCAGTAGCAAGAACAACAATAGCAGCAGCCTGAACAGTAGCAGTAGCAAGAACAACAGCAGAGCAGCAGCCTGAACAGTAGCAGTAGCCTGAACAGCAGCAGCCTGAACAGCAGCAGCAGCCTGAACAGCGGCAGCAGCCTGAACAGCAGCAGCAGCCCGAACAGCGGCAGTAGCAAGAACAACAGCAGCAGCAGCCTGAACAGCAGCAGCAGCCTGAACAGCAGCAGCAGCCTCAATAACAGCAGCAGCCTGAACAGCAGCAGCAGCCTGAACAGCGGCAATTGCTTGAACAGCAGCAGTAGCAAGAACAACAATAGCAGCAGCCTGAACAGAGCAGTAGCAAGAACAACAGCAGAGCAGCAGCCTGAACAGCAGCAGCAGCCTGAACAGCGGCAGTAGCAAGAACAACAGCAGCAGCAGCCTGAACAGCAGCAGCAGCCTGAACAGCAGCAGCAGCCTCAATAACAGCAGCAGCCTGAACAGCAGCAGCAGCCTGAACAGCGGCAATTGCTTGAACAGCAGCAGTAGCAAGAACAACAATAGCAGCAGCCTGAACAGCAGCAGTAGCAAGAACAACAGCAGAGCAGCAGCCTGAACAGTAGCACTAGCATGAACAGCAGCAGCCTGAACAGCAGCAGCAGCCTGAACAGCGGCAATTGCTTGAACAGCAGCAGTAGCAAGAACAACAATAGCAGCAGCCTGAACAGCAGCAGCAGCCTGAACAGAGCAGTAGCAAGAACAACAGCAGAGCAGCAGCCTGAACAGTAGCAGTAGCAAGAACAATAGCAGCAGCAGCCTGAACAGTAGCAGTAGCAAGAACAATAGCAGCAGCAAGAACAACAGCAGAGCAGCAGCCTGAACAGTAGCAGTAGCAAGAACAATAGCAGCAGCAGCCTGAACAGTAGCAGTAGCAAGAACAATAGCAGCAGCAAGAACAACAGCAGAGCAGCAGCCTGAACAGTAGCAGTAGCAAGAACAATAGCAGCAGCAAGAACAACAGCAGAGCAGCAGCCTGAACAGTAGCAGTAGCAAGAACAATAGCAGCAGCAGCCTGAACAGTAGCAGTAGCAAGAACAACAGCAGAGCAGCAGCCTGAACAGTAGCAGTAGCAAGAACAATAGCAGCAGCAGCCTGAACAGTAGCAGTAGCAAGAACAACAGCAGTAGCAAGAACAACAGCAGAGCAGCAGCCTGAACAGTAGCACTAGCATGAACAACAGCAGTAGCAAGAACAACAGCAGAGCAGCAGCCTGAACAGTAGCAGTAGCAAGAACAACAGCAGAGCAGCAGCCTGAACAGTAGCACTAGCATGAACAACAGCAGTAGCAAGAACAACAGCAGAGCAGCAGCCTGAACAGTAGCAGTAGCAAGAACAATAGCAGCAGCAGCCTGAACAGTAGCAGTAGCATGAACATCAGTAGTGGCTTGAACAGCAGCAGTAGCAAGAACAACAATAGCAGCAGCATCAGTGGCGACAACCGGAAGCAGTAACAGCAGTAACAACATAGAAATAACAACCCAAGGGATGTGTACACGACGTGGGCGGAACTTCGACGTTCTTTCTCCACCGTCTGGTGTGAAAAAGACAGTGGAGGCGAGGATTCACTTCCACTGCTGACAGTTTTGGAAGAAGGGTCAAAGGTGAGACATGTCCATTATCCCTCCAGGTTTACTGGAGGTCCTCGCAGCTTTATATGTCTGTCTGTCTGTCTGTCTGTCTGTCTGTCTGTCTGTCTGTCTGTCTGTCTGTCTGTCTGTCTGTCTGTCTGTCTGTCTGTCTGTCTGTCTGTCTGTCTGTCTGTCTGTCTGTCTGTCTGTCTGTCTGTCTGTCAGTCCCGACTTAACGGCTGATATCTCAAAAACTACAGGTTGGATTTCCTTGACATTTTGCACACTTACTGGAAGTTAGGTCCGATTGAATGTATCAAATGTTCAGAATCGAGGTTTGAAAAAAAAGTGACTTTTTTAGGTTGTAAACTCGAAAACACCCCCTAAAATATCAGTTGACGGAATGGCGATATTTTGCCTTTTCCTTCACTCCCGTCGCCAGCAGCGTTTCTTCCACGCTGTAAAAACGCTCACCAGTCACATAAATAGCTTTCGTGATCCTCCCCAGAAAAAAAATCGCCTTTGCTTAATAAAATACCGTTTTACAGTCAAAATTGTCCACCCGCGCGGCCGGTCTGACTCTTGGAACAGCCACTCCGTCTGAGCGCAACACAAACACTACCAAGTTCTGTTCGAGTAGCCTAATGGCAGTGAATCGATAGTAAACTTGGCAGAAATAGACCTTGAGTATCCTTAAGTGTACAAGGCCACTCAAATTTCATGAACTATAATCGATTTTTCAACAATTTACAGTGCAAAATACGAACCGAGAGGGTTTACGGAAAAGAACGTTATAAATCCTTTACAAACACCTAGTCACGTCAGTTTCCGAATGGCTCATCTGGTAGAGCGTTGGACTATAGTAGCGTTAGGTCTTGTGTGAATGGGTTCGATTCCGCGCTGAAAATCCCCCCCACACACACACACACACTTTTTTCGAGACATTGCGGGTTCGAACCCGACATGGTTTTGTGTGTTTTTTGTGTGTATTTCCCCCCTTCTTTTCTCGAGAGGTTGCGGGTTCGAACCCGATCTTTTTAATTTTAAATGCTAAAACCTGGAGGTTCAGCGCCAGCGGTTTTTATTTGCATGTATGAGACAGGAGTGAATTTGACAGCGCGTGTATCAATGGTATGGATGATCCCACTAAATGCCTGCCGATCCTTTAGTCCTTCAGCTGGCCTATACCCCCACTGACCCCCCCTGGGGAATTTATGAGACTATGTTTTTAGGGTAGCCTGACATACCCTCTTATGATTTCTGGATGTTTGGTTTTTGTAAACTGGTGGGTGTGGGAACCAGACCACTCGAAAGGTCTCATTTTTCCTTCTTTCGGCTCTATATTTGCTCTCGGACAGTATGGTTCATCCGACAGCTGCTGTTTTTTTTCTTATCAACATATTTTAAATCAATTGACAGTTTCTGAAAGACAATTGATTGTACAATGTTTTGATATATGTTTTTTGGTGATATCTTGGTTATTAAGGGAATGACATGAATACGAAATGAGGCATTTTTGAAAATCAATTTTTCATCTGTGAGTCTTATGTTTTGACATATTGAATCTAAAACAGTTTATTTTTGCACATTTGAAATAAATTGACTTTATAAGGCAAAGTAAGTTTTATCTTTTGATACCAGTTTGGTTGACCTTTGCTTCAAGGTCAAGGTCACACAAGTCATGAGTCGTATGAATCATGTGCATACTTTGATTAGAGTGTGACAAAATGTTTTGAATGTTTGACCTTCAACTTCAAAGTCAATTATTGTTTGACCTTGACCTTCAAGGTCATTGATAGGTCCAGTTTGTATGGAGGTCAAGGTCACAGTGGACAAATAACAATAATCTGGTTGCTTTTTTGGTGTGTTTTGTGGCATTGATACATACTTCACGATTGCCAGGATTATCAACATTTTCAGACTGTTGAGTCATCAACATTGTTTGCTGAAACCACGACAGAGAGAGAGAGAGAGAGAGAGAGAGAGAGAGAGAGAGAGAGAACAAACGCAACCTAGAATATGTCTTTGTTTTATTGTAACTTGTGTCATAATCATTGACCCATCCAAGTTCAACATCAAATCAAGGATCTCCTTGAATTCTTAAACAACTATAGGAACTTTATGAACTAAAACGTGAAAATTACAAACTAAAACGTGAAAATTTCAAACTAAAACAGCTGCAAATAGTAAAAAATGTTGCAAGAATAATCTTATATACAAACACATTTAAACTCTATGTAGTACACTAGTTGCCAATTGTCTGTGAAATTACTCAGGTTTTCTCCAGCATACAAAGATTATCATTAACAGTTACAGAATTAAGAGTACATCAGTCAAATTAAAGTCAAACATAACCATTCTCCAGCATACAAAGATTATCATTAACAGTTACAGAATTAAGAGTACATCAGTCAAATTCAAGTCAAACATAACCATTCTCCAGCATACAAAGATTATCATTAACAGTTACAGAATTAAGAGTACATCAGTCAAATTAAAGTCAAACATAACCAACAACAACTGCACTTAAGCAGTGCCAAAATTTGCTGAATAAGTCTTAGCAGGATAAATAAGCTGTAGCAATTGTTCTCATTACTACACAGCAAAAGTTGTAAGTCTCATTTAGTTGTCATTGTTAGCCTCATCCATAAAGACAAGGTCGCCAAAGTCTGTGTCTGGACACTCATTCTCGGAGGTTTCTTGTTCTGCAGTGAGAAGTGTCTCAAGGGGTGTCTCAAGCATGACATCTAAGAGTTCCTCTGGCATGAGGTTTCCCTTGGTCCATTTGATCTGCAGTTTTCCATCAGACTTCTCCCAACCGTGATTTTCTGGCAATGGAAGTTTTGGCAAAGGGTTGTCTGCCTGTCTCCAGATCATTGTCTGGTAGTGAGCTCTTTCAACGTGCATCTGGAGCGAGTCCTTGCAGGGAGGGAGCAGACTCATGTCCACACCATCATACGATGAGAGAAGCTGTCCTTCTTTTGTTGAGAATCGCTCGACAAACTTCTGGTACCTGACTTTGTTGATGTCAGCTGACGGAAGACCATACAGCTGACAAGTGAAGCGCTCCAGCTCTGCAAGCACTGTGCTGTTGAGATCTCCGATGACACCAAGCTCAGCAAAAGCTCTGTGGAACTCGGGATGTTGCTTTATGATCTTCAGATGGCTGATTTTGCCCTTGCGTACAAACGCGCTGGTTGTGTCGCATCCGCTAAAGGCATGGACTGCTGGCAGGATAGCGCAGATCTCTGCACCAGCTTTCTTGGCGATTTCTTTGATGTCAAGTAGCCTTCGATTATTGCCTGTTCCAGTGTCAAAGAAGATGTCATTCCTGACACGCTTGGCAAAGAACAGCAGGAGAATGAAGACATCCGTGTCTGGGGACTTCACCGTAATGGTTGTTTCTTTGGATGAAACCTTTGAGGCATGCAGGCAGTGTAGGATGATTTTAGTGTCGGCTTCCTCCTGTGAAGAGCAGAGCTCGTCAACACTTTCAGATAGTGTTGTGAGACCATCAGCACTTGAGAGACACACACAGTGATCTGAACACACGAACAATATCTGCCTCCCTTTGAGTTTTGCGGCGAACTTGTTCAGCTTCCACTCACCAAGCAAAAACTTTGTGAAATTTTGCTTGTTTTCATCACTGCTCAGAAATTGTTTCCAGTTTCTTGGAACCTTGGTGGAAGCTCCTTTGATCAAGTGCACACTTCCAGATCCCCTTCTTGCTCTTTCTAGTCCTTTTACAGAGAAAGGGTAGTAAGAGTCAGTCACAAAATCTACCCGTGCTGCTTTGGGCAGTTGTTCAAAGAGACTTTCAACAGTCTGAAAATGTTGATAATCCTGGCAATCGTGAAGTATGTATCAATGCCACAAAACACACCAAAAAAGCAACCAGATTATTGTTATTTGTCCACTGTGACCTTGACCTCCATACAAACTGGACCTATCAATGACCTTGAAGGTCAAGGTCAAACAATAATTGACTTTGAAGTTGAAGGTCAAACATTCAAAACATTTTGTCACACTCTAATCAAAGTATGCACATGATTCATACGACTCATGACTTGTGTGACCTTGACCTTGAAGCAAAGGTCAACCAAACTGGTATCAAAAGATAAAACTTACTTTGCCTTATAAAGTCAATTTATTTCAAATGTGCAAAAATAAACTGTTTTAGATTCAATATGTCAAAACATAAGACTCACAGATGAAAAATTGATTTTCAAAAATGCCTCATTTCGTATTCATGTCATTCCCTTAATAACCAAGATATCACCAAAAAACATATATCAAAACATTTTACAATCAATTGTCTTTCAGAAACTGTCAACTGATTTAAAATATGTTGATAAGAAAAAAAACAGCAGCTGTCGGATGAACCATACTGTCCGAGAGCAAATATAGGGCCGAAAGAAGGAAAAATGAGACCTTTCGAGTGGTCTGGTTCCCACACCCACCAGTTTACAAAAACCAAACATCCAGAAATCATAAGAGGGTATGTCAGGCTACCCTAAAAACATAGTCTCATAAATTCCCCAGGGG
>JAWQFJ010013216.1:0-18431 GCA_034096865.1 Theodoxus fluviatilis | reverse complement strand
CATTGAAGTTTTACTTACATATAAGCATCCCGGAAAGGAAATAAATAATAGTTCACGATTTACCGACTGCAAATGAGAAGCAAGAACTCGACTACACAGTATAGCAATATCAAAATCTAATAACAGTAAAATAAATGTACCAACCCAAATGTAACTTCTATTGCAACAGATTGGTCGAATATACCAACAGTGCTCTTCTTCCCACGTTAAAAAATGCAACCTACAGTTCAGCTGCATGGGTCAAAGAGACTTTGTTCAGGTCGCACATCTCACACTATCTCACTCGGAGTACAATCATGATAAGATTTTTATATTGTAGTCAAAATGTAAGGGAAGAGAAGTTCATTAAAAAAAACTATTGTTTCCCTTTGGGACGTCGTAGACGTTGAACAAACGCTAACGTAGTCAGAGAGAGAGAGAGAGAGAGGGTAGAAGGAAAATAACTACATTGTGGTGAGTGCCCTGCTGCAGCATTTTGACAACAACGACATTCTCGACGATAAACAACACGGCTTTCGTCGTGGTCGATCCTGTGAGACGCAGCTCCTGGATTTTACCGAAGAGCTCACGAGCAACCTGGAAGGAGGGAAGCAGACGGACGTGCTGATCATGGATCTGGCGAAAGCGTTTGATCGTGTCAACCACAGCCTGCTGACCCACAAACTCCGAAACTATGGTGTCCAGGGCGCTGCCCTCGCGTGGATCCAGAGCTTCCTTCAACGCCGGCGGCAGGCTGTGGTGGTGAACGGCAGTCGCTCCTCCTTCGTTGACGTCCGCTCAGGGGTGCCACAAGGCTCGGTTCTCGGGCCGACGCTATTTTAGCCTATATCAACGATCTCCCCAGGAGACTGACGGCACTGGCACGTCTGTTTGCGGACGATACTGCAGTCTACAGGACGGTGACCAACGACATCGACCAGGCCCAACTACAACAAGACCTCCAATACCTAGCGGAGTGGGAGATGAGCTGGGACATGCAGTTCCATCCTGCCAAGTGCAATACCTTGCCAGTTACGAGGAGCAGACGCCAACTTCAGCCTTCCTACCAGCTTCACGGACATACCCTAGAGACAGTGAGGGCGGCCAGGTACCTGGGTGTGATCATACAGGATGACCTCTGCTGGGACGACCATATCAACAGCATCGTCAGCAGGGCAAACCAGACCCTAGGCTTCCTCCGGCACAACCTCAAGATCTCTTCAAGAGCAGTCAAAGAAAGGGCATATAAGGCCATTGTCAGGCCTACTCTCGAGTATGCCTCGTCGGTATGGGATCCTCACTCCCAGAAGCACATCGACAAGGTCGAGGCTGTCCAGAGACGTGCTGCCCGTTTCGTCTGCAACCGCTACCATAACACTTCAAGTGTCAGCCAGATGCTGGACTCCCTTGGGTGGCAGTCCCTGGAGGAACGCAGGAAGCTTGCTCGCCTGTCGATGCTGTATAAGATCAAACACAGCATCGTCCACTGTCCTGGCATCAAGTCAAAGCTGGTTCCCCCACCACCACGCCAGCGACGATGTCATAGCCAGCAGTTCAGCCTCATCACCTGCCGAACGCAGTACCGGAGTGCAGCCTTCCTCCCCAGAACAATAAGGGACTGGAATGCCCTACCTCCAGCCGTGGTTGAGGCCAGCACTGTCGACACGTTCGTGTCGCGTGCCTCCCGCTAGGACGGGACCACTGTGACTCTTCCCCCCCACCTCCCCAGACTCCCCAACCTGTAAAAAATTCACGTGCTAAAGTAATCACTATTGATGATCGTGGGCAGGAACGGAAAGAAGAAGAAGAAGAAGAAGAAGAAGAAGAAGAAAGAAGAAGAAGAAGAAGAAGAAGAAGAAGAAGAAGAAGAAGAAGAAGAAGAAGAAGAAGGTTGTTGGGATGGGGTTGGGGTTTTGGGGAACACGAGCTGTTGGGAGCTTTTCCTTGTCACTTGGGCCTACTATAGATACACTAGCAGTTATTTATGGAAAGATTAACCGGGGGGGGGGGGGGGCATTTTTCGATATGCTCTTTACTCCCCTTCTTGGAGGCGCTGAAGGCGACGTTTCAGCGCATAGTGAATAAACATTGCAGTATTTTTTGTTTTGATATATCCTCGCCCATCGATCAAAATGTGAAACTTCTGGAATTTATATATTGACTATATCTTTCTATGTACTTCTCTCTGAGATCCTGATAAATACCACATTCTAACAGAAAGTGAGGTTCGTCTTCTACTTGGTCTATACAGAATGGACATTGCGTGTCATCTCCACCAAACGCTTGATGAGTGCGCAAACCACTTACACCTAATCTGAAGCGTACAAAAGCGTCTCTAAACTTTCCTATTTCTAAGTTACTCAGGTACTTTTCACAATCAAACGAGTCTTTAAGGGCACTGTATAATAGAAAACGCTGGCTATCATTTATTTTACTGTGCCAATTCTGTGTGAAGCAGTCTTGTAGCCTGACTATTAATTTTTTCAGGAAGCCTTTTTCGTTCTCTATACCTCGATTTAACCAAACAAAGGCAATCCCTGACTTGCATAAACAATCTCTGACACATTTTAACCAATTCATCTCATCAGGAATTGATGTACCTTCCAACATTAGAAGTGCTTGTCTAGGTAATCTGTCCTGAGGCATTTTCTGTATTCTAAACCAGTACTCAATGGCTCTTATTGTGCTATTTACCATAAGTGGAAATCTTTCAGTTTCGCCATAAACCAAATTATTCGACGTCTTTGAATGGACATTTAAGAAGCGCTTGCATGCAAACAGATGAGCCCTTTCAACACTGGATTGCTCTTTCAGGCCCCAGAGTTCATATGCATACAGAAGAGAAGGCTGAACCTGCGAATCGAATAATTTGAAAAATATACCAGGCTTACTTCTATGCAGTGCCCACATCATCTTGAGCAGAAAGACGATCTTCTGCTTTGCTTTTGTCGCTGCGTTGTCAAGAGCTACGTTTTCTGATAACTTCGTAGTAAAGGTGTAGTCAAGATATTTAAGGGAGTTTACTACTTTAAGCTGAGTTCCCTGAAGGAACCATTTTTCTCCCCGGCCCAGAAAGCCTCCTCGACGAAAAACCATGACCTTCGTTTTTTCTGTGTTTATTCTCAGACCAACCTTTTGGGACGCGCAAGCAAGGTTGTTTATTTGGGTTTGCAAACCCACAGGAGAGGTGGATAGTAATGCTATATCATCCGCATATATAAGGAAAAAGATCTCTCTCTGCCCTTTTTGCATCTGAACCCCATGTTAACATGCTTTCGAACAAAATCAACGACGAAAGTGATAAGTACTGAAAATAAAACCGGGCTCTCTAAGGCGCCCTGTTTTGTTCCGGCAGGACAGTCAAAGAAATCTGACCTGCTACCATTCCACCGGACGCACGCCTAAACTTTATCGTACATTGCTTTCAGCATTTTAATCAGTTTTGTAGAAATACCAAATTTTGCTAACACCGTCCAGAGACTTTGGCGATTCACAGTATCGAAAGCTTTCAGATAATCAACGAATGCTACATACAGCTTTCCTCTTCTGCCACCGTCTACAAACTTGGTTACCATGGCATGTAGTGTAAAAATATGATCAACAGTTGAGTGTTCTCTATGAAAACCAGCTTGTTCGACACATACTTTGCTGTTGTCTTCTACCCAGTTTTGCAGACGATTTGTCAATATTGACGAAAATAATTTACTAATGACACTAAGCAGTAATTTGAGGGATCTAGTGAATTTCCTCCTTTATATATTGGGACAATAACCGATCGGCTCCACTCTTCCGGGAAAAGCTGTTTATCATAAATGATATTAAATAGTCTAGTGAAGAAAGGAACCAGCTGTTTTCTTCCTAGCTTGATGAGTTCACTGGAGATTTTGTCTAGACCTGGTGCTCTGCCATGACTTAATTTTGGCAGAGCTTGATCTACTTCATTAGTAGTGATGGTGGCATCTAAAGCATCGTCATATATGTCTGCGACACATTCATTGTCTGCAGGTAAATTGGTTACATGGACGATATTTTGATTATACAGACTTTCGAAGTAAGATTTTCATTTTCTATTTCTATATCTGGTAATTTCGCCCTTTTCCAAAATTTCTTGCGAATTACATGCCAGAATTTGTCAGAGTTGTAAAGATTTTTCAGGAGATAAGTGCTTAGGTTCTTTTCATAGTCTTTTTTCTTCTGCCGAATCAGCTGTTTGTAGTTGTTCCTACAACGTACATAGGAATTTTTATCTGTTGTTGCTAGTGTTCTTTTGTAAGCAGCAAGCACTCTCCTTGCCATCACTTTTGCGGACTTACAATCTTTGTCATACCATTCTGCCTGTTTTTGCGTAATTTGGTTGGATGATAGGAAGGTTCTCCGCATGCAGTCAGCAGCTTGACTTAGGGCAACCGTTAACATTTTTACCGACGAGTTCAAGCATACATCTAGACAAACATAAGCCTGACCAAGCAAATCACTGAATTTGGGAGACTGCATGTTTTTGAGAACCTCTTCAGTTTTGTCTGCACCCCATATCGTTCTCGATATCTCTTTTACCATCTTTTCTTGTGCACCTTTGGTAATTTTAGAGCCTACTTTTATTTCAAGCGGCATATGACTAGACTCGATCCTGGATCCTACAGTTACGGAAACATCGGTTTCAAAATTCGTGTTCATAATGAGACAATAGTCAACAACACTTTCGCCATGTTGTGAAACATAAGTAAACTTTCCTTCCCTATCGTCCTTATTGCTTCCATTCAGTATGCAGATATGGTAAATCTTGCACAAATCTATCAAAATATTTCCAACCTTATTTCTAACATTGTCTTGCGAGTTTCGATAAGAAACGCTATCAGGGCAGTGACAATAATCATGTTGCCGACTATAATTGTCATCATCTTCAGTGTGTTGGTTCCACTGACTGGTTCTTGCATTCAAATCACCGCATATTACGATGTTTGCACGTGGGTGTGCTTCTTGAATGTCAAGCAATACTTCTTCTAGCAAGTTCACATTGCATTTTATATCCGTATCTTTATAATAATGAGAATCTACTGGTGGAATGTAGACAGAGATCAAAATTAATTCCCCTTGTGCAATGTCACCAAATTTAAGAGCAATCATATTGTCATAAACACAAGGCAAGTGACATAGGGTATTTGGGAATGACGTCTTGACGATGGTAACCACTCCCCCGGATCGTCTTGCTTGATTGGATAACTTGAATGCCGGGGAATGAAACACAAAATAGTCACTAAAGTAAATGTTAAAATCAAAGTCAGCTGAGGTGAAGGTCTCAACAAAACAACAAACGTCAAAGAAGAAAACGTGCTGCACAAAGCTGGGTTCACTAAGCTTCGAGGAAAGACCTTCTATGTTCCAACTTAGCAAATTTATGTTAAGTCCTAATGGGCAAAGCACAGTACCTGGAAATCTATCCGGTTGTGACCACCCTAAGGGCACTGGTAGTCCGTTAGGACAGAGGAGAGGGCGTCGGCCTGACCGTCAGGCCTGAGAGGAGGGGGTGGATGCTGGACCCTGTGGCCTCACTGCCTCAGAGTGACGCAGTCTTCCCCCCCACACACTCTGACGGGGGTCGGAATTCTCAGGCACAACGTCTCCGCAGTTGCTCGGGGGCAGCGGCTTGTCCACATCCATCCTCGCGTCCGCGAAGATCGGTTCTTCATCTTGGCCATCGTCGATGTCGTCCGTTTCTTGTGCCTCCTCTGTCTGAGTAGTGATCGCCTGAGTGCAATCGGTGACGACCCAGTCCAGTAGGGTGCGCTGGGTGCACGATGCACGCTCCGAGCGTGCAGCGTGAGAGCTGCTACCAGTGGATGAGGTCCTAGCTGCCACGTTGACATTAGCACGCTTTTCATTGGTTGCTGGAGCCTCGACAGTTTGCTTAGGGGTCATGGTCGCTGATTGGGTTTTGTCACGTGTTACATTGTTTATCGCCTGCACGTGTTCATCTGCTGTAACTGGACTCGGGATCGAGCTAGGTATGTTGCGGATTGCAGGCTGTATCTCAGTTCCAGGTGAACTTGACAGATGGTACTCGTCATTCTCGTCCGTAATGTCCCTCCTTTCCTCTACCACTGGGTCATGGATCTCTGCAGAGTACAGGATGTCACAAAAAAAGTTTCATCACCAAAATTCTATTAACTTTTGAAATTGTACTCAGATCAACACAAAACTTTCGTGACATTAGGTCAAGTCTATGTAGCAGTCATCCCTAAAGTTTCACACCTTCAAAAACTCTCTGTGTCACTGGCGATCCAAAATGTGCTCCAAGTGTGCTCCCTGGTGCTGCGAACACACTTGGATCCGTTGTGCAAAGTTCGCCTCTCGCACTCCTCCCTTGGGATCGCTCTTATGGCTGCTGTGATTGCTGCTTTTAGGTCTGGGATGGTCTGGGGGTTGTTTACATACACCCTGTCCTTTTAGGTATCCCCACAGATAAAAATCTGGTGGGTTCAAGTCCGGTGAATGCGGCGACCACTCTGGGTCACATCTGCGGCTGATCAGTCGGTCAGGGAAACACTGCCATACCAGGTGTAAGCTTTTGTTTAATCTGTATTCTGTAAGGATACAAGTGGAGTTCTAAGATCAAAATTCTCCTCACTGACTCCCGGTTGATTCCAAGATCTTGACTTCGACGACGCACAGACTTGTTTGGGCTGCGGGCAACAGAGTCTCTGACTGCAGCAACGTTGGGTGGGGTCCTTGATGATTTTGGTCGTCCAGAGTATGATTGTCAGTTAGTGTCTTTACCATTTAAGTTTAGCACAGTTCCATGGGTTCTGAACTTTTTGACTCAACTGTAGATCGTCCTGTGGAGAGGAAATTCCCGACATCCGAACCGTTGTCTGAATTGCAGCTGAGCTGCATGAATAGACTTCAACCGAAAATATGCCTCGACTATAAATGTCTTTTGCTCAGTGGTCCAAGGCATCTCGAAGTTTTACTTTGGTACACTCACAGAGCAAGGCTTCTTCTTGATGAATCCGAAAAAATTAAAAGAATTGATTGAATATTTCAAACGTTATTCAAGTTTAGGTGATGATACTTTTTTGTGTCACCCTGTAGTTTCCAGTGTCGTTCGGAGGTAGGCCGGGTTGGGCTAGTTGGTGTTGTATCCCCGCTCTGGACAGAGTAATCAGGTTGTTTGCGTTCGCCTTGTTCCTTCTCTTCTTGCTCTCTCTGGGGAAACGTGGCGGACGTGGATCTAACTGACCCATGTGCACGGAGTGTCCTTTGCCATGCAGTTCCACCATTCCATCAGGGGTAAGCTTTCCAGGGTACCTGATCTGCACAGTGTTTACAGCGGCGGCAGTGCGATGATCGTACGTGGTTGGTACGTCAGTCGCTGTCCGTCGCGGAGCGTGTGATAAAAAGTTGGGCGCCTCGGTGTATTGGTAGAGGAACTTGTTGTTTCTGAAGTACCCAATCCTTCCCTGGCTCCAAAGGTCTCGCAGTACTGCTGCCTGCCTAGTTGTCAGCTCGCCCGATATGTGCACTTCCCTGGATCTGAGACCCTCTCTGCCTCTCTGCAGGAGAGCAAGTTTGTCGGACCATGTAGAGAACGCTACTAGGACAGGGCGGGGACGTCCACGCTGGCTGTCGCGTGAGCCGAGTAGCTGAACTCGCACTATGTCCCGCCTTTGCCAGTCAATATCAGGTACAGCTTCCCGGAGCAGAGAGAGAGAGAGAGAGAGAGAGAGAGAGAGAGAGACAGAGAGAGAGAGAGAGACAGAGAGAGAGAGACAGAGAGAGAGAGACAGAGAGAGAGAGAGAGAGAGAGAGAGAGACAGACAGAACGCAAGAACGAACGAAATATTTATTGTGTAGGCCCGGCCGGCCCCTTACAATGTAAACAAAATACGACGAATTGAACACAAACACAACAATACTGAAATCCAGATATGGACTGTCCGCAGTGCACGATTAATGGCAATGTCTGTCACGTGATATCATCGAGCAGTTTGTGCACACTGCTGGCTTTTTGCTGCTAGCAGGCTCCGCCCACGAGGTCGAACTGCGTCATCACCATCCCTGTTTCGCCGTGTGGAAGTGGGTCGCAGATGATCAGGAACTGGGTCGATCTTTAGGTCATCAGATGGAAAGACTTTCATGCCTTTGTCGTGAGGAGTTGTATTTCGGGAATCTGGAGATTTCGCCTGCGTGTGCCTTTGCAGCATCTGGGGTTCCTTGGCTGGAATAGGTCGGGAAGGAGGAGAGAGAGAGAGAGAGAGAGAGAGAGAGAGAGAGAGAGAGAGAGAGAGAGAGAGAGAGAGAGAGAGAGAGAGAGAGAGAGAGAGAGAGAGAGAGAGAGAGAGAGAGAGACAAGAGAGAGAGAGAGAGCGAGACAGCGAGAGAGAGAGAGAGAGAGAAAGAGAGAGAAAGAGAGAGAGAGAGAAAGAGAGAGAGAGAGAAAGAGAGAGAGAGAGAAAAAGAGAGAGAGAAAGAGAGAGAGAGAGAGAGAGAGAGAGAGAGAGAGAGACATCGTAAATGTTTACCTTATTCACGCACATAATTTGTGTCCTTTGATTAACACGTGAAGCAGGTCAGTGCGAACGGGGAGGGACCGCTAATGCGGGATTTCTTTAAAACAAAGGTTCTTAGACTATTTTGATTCTTTTGTCCTGTGGCGAAAACACGCTTCCTCCCACTTCAGGTTGTTATTGTTATTAATGGGACGGGTTAAAACTCTGCCAGGCCGTAGTGGTGTAAGTAGGAAAACTGCCAGACCAGTGTGTGTTTAGGAATGAGTCTTATCTTATTGTTAAATTGACGGAGGCAAAAGCCAGATGGATATTACCTCTTGCTGAATAAGAATTCATAAATAAAATGTTTTAAATTGGAAATTGACTGGTTCTGAACCATTCAGCGTGGCTGAGACTAGTGGATATAGTCTCAGCAACAGGTTGGTCACGTGATAGCCTTAATTCTTCCATAACATGCATACCACCGTTCTGAGCACAGAGTCTCAGCCACGCTGAATGGCATATCACATCGTGAGTGTATTCCTCCGCTTGTTGTGATACACTCGATACTGGCAGCCATCTTTTCATCAATTCATTTTCTAAACATCGATTTCCCATGAATGTAAAACTTGTATGCGGTAAAATTCGAATCACAAGAGTGTAATATTGTGAACTCTACTAATTATAAGGACTTTGAATACAACAGCAATATTTATACTTCATTGAGCGAGTAATGCAACCAATCCCGTCTGCATAATCATTTGGACCGATACACACAGAAACCCGCTGAGTGCTTTTGCTGATGAGGAATCATTAATTTAATGTATGCTTAGAAGGATTAAACTTAGAAAAACTGCTTCTGAGCTATCCGATAATATCGAACTTCGGAATCGGACGGATTCCTACAGAAGAAACTTCCATTCGATTAACGTTCAACACAGACGGAATGTAGGTTAAATCACTTACTGACTCCATCAGTCGATACACGAATGATCGAAGTGTGGAGCTCGTCAAACAGTGTGAAGGCAGTTAGACCACAGGTTCCGGCCAGAAAGCAATTACTTGCGAGAGTATAACCATAGATTCACGAAACCAGCCCGGAGCCATAGGAATCCTTTTCGCTGCGTTTATAGTAGGTCCAAAGATTGCGTGTATTACTATATACACAATCGCACGTGCTCAAGGCAGTTTGCAACCTTTTAGACGACGTTCGCGCTAAAAGTAGTTCTCAAATGATTTCCTGAAAATCTCATAGATTAGTTTTATTAGAACACCAAATTTGTGTTTATCTATCGGGATAAATAATTGCAATGAAATAGAATCGCCTCTTTTTACTCTCAATGGTCTTCTGATCATGTTGAATTTTGATTGGTAAAATCATTGGAATGTGGAGCCGAAGTCACGTGACCAACCTGTGTCAGAGATACTATATCTCTGTGTTCAGAATGGTTCTGAACTGGTGAACTCATTTTACCCACTCCAGGCAGAATTCACTACAGAGACCGACTAACAACGTTAATTTATAAAAATGCCAATGACGTTGTCAGATTGGAAGGAGATCTTTCACCGGTGTTGCGATTGGACAGTATGGACCTGACTCAATAGATCTCCACCGTGTTTTGAGCAATCATCTAGAGAGAAGGATGGACACGTAACTTCATAGTGACGTGTATATACGTCTGAATGTTGATTGGTTAAGATAGTGAAATTGCGACTGGAGATCTTCCGCCATGTTACGATTGGACAGTATGGACTCAAGTTTTCCTGGGAACGTATAAATACCCCTGAGAATGTAATTCGGGGCGCGCTAAATGTTGTTTTTAATCGGACAGACCCCCATAGGTACCCGCGCCCTGTTCTGAGTTTTAATATGGCGTCAGCCAGAATTATAAGTCGGGAGAATGTAATTGCCCCCTCTACTGTGTCGTTGGAGTAAAGAGAGAGAAAGCCCGAGACCCTGTCGTCTGCGCTTGCATGAACCAACGTGCATGCCTGTTCCTGCCTCGGTTAAAACACGTTGACCCTGGCGTGTCAATTATGCTGGTCCGAGCACAACTAGACGTCTCCCTTCCGTATTCGCCTTCCCTGAGAACTCGCTGTTAGTGACCCGAAGTCTACCCGGGTTGCATTTTGTCGTCAAGAGAAACGGTTTCCACCAAGCAAGTCTGCTGGGATGACGAATACTTCCCATCCTCGCATAGGAATTATTTCATCAAGGAATAACTAATTTTGTGAATGTGCTTCAACCACGGATTAACCCATTTCCCCTTTCCCTCCCCCATTTCGTCGTGCCTCGCTCCACACGGTTCGTGTAAGCGTGTGTGAGCGTATGGAGATTGGCGTGGGCGAGCCAACTCCATGAATTTTCATCAAATCAGTTAAGTATACCGTTTATACCCTGGTCTGGCAGAGTCTTATTTCTTGTTTGGGGATTGGAAATTAGAATCTATTATCATTACCACTAAGAATTTACAACGTTCATAGCTCTTTACCTGATTGTCTCTTTTCAAGGAAAATTAAAACATTTTTAATTTAATGTGATGTTTCCATTCTCTCATTTCAGACGTATACTATTCTTTGTTTGAGTGAGAGAATGAAGGTGTACGAGAAGGCTTGTTGAAGTACCCCCTATGCATATAACGACCAAGATATAAATATCTTTCCATGAGAGCTTCTCGTGACATGTCCTAAAACGCATAAAAAACCATAAATTTTTTGTTCCTTATTTTTTAACTTAGAAATTTATCCGTTTGTTTTTTTCTATTGCGGGGGGCCGCTATTGCGGGATTTTTTAAACAAAAGTTCTCAAGGCCAGTTTGATTATTTTTTCCTAAAACGCCTAACAACCCTTTTAATTTTTGTTACTTTTAAAAAAAATTCTTTTTGGTCAAAAGTTCTTTAGGCCATTTTGACTCCCGCATTGTGTGTCGATGCTTTGTCTAGGCTGGAATGAATATCCGAGACAAGGGAGTGACGTTGTTTCCTTGGATTTTAGCCGTGGAGGCCCGCTTTGTTCTTTGATGGAGGAAGTGACGTTGTTTCCTCTGATCTTGGCAGATAGGGTCGCAGAGAGAGAGAAGACTGATTAGGAAGTGTGTGTGTTTTATCAATAACAGGTGAAGCTTCATATTCTAATTTCATCCCATGTTTGACTCTCAACGGGTGGTCCCTACGCCCTCACTCCAGGGCCCGACGCTGATATTGGACACAAACGTGACAAAAAGTAACGCGTCCGGGTTTAGGTGAAACTCCCCGGACAGGCTAAGTCAGTCAGGCGGGGTGGCGGGTGCGGCCTAGGCTGAGCGCTATCGGTAAATCCCTAAGTTTTTTTTTTAGTAACACAAATTTTATGGGTTTTTTGGCGTTTTAGGATACAAGAATCAAAATGGCCTTAAGAACTTTTGTTTAAAAAAATCACGCAATAGCGGCCTATCACCAAAAAAAAAAGACGAAAAAATTTCTAAGTTAAAAAAAGTAACATAACATTTAAGGTTTTTTAGGCGTTTTAGGACAAAAGAATCACAATTGTCTAAGAACGTTTTGTTTAAAAATAATCCCGCAATAGCGGCCCTCCGCAATAGCGGCCCTCCGCAATAGAGAGCCGACCCCGTGCGTACTACGCATGTGCCGTTTCCAAGATATCAGCAGAACTATCAGATGGTCTAATGAACAATAAATAAGACAAAAACACGACTAACACCAAAATCAAAGACTTTCGGGCACACGCCCTTCTTTAAGTAAAAATAGATAAGATGAATGATGTAGAAACACAAAAATGATGTGTAAGAGGGTGAGATTATGATTATGATGACTTGTCCAGATCTCTGTAGTTAAACGTATTGTCTCTCGTTTCTATATTTGCCTGCACAGATTGTAACGGCAGAGATACGTGGGGCGTGTTTTGCTTGCACCCTGTCGCTGCTGTAGAGATATATGATCGCGCAGACTGCCTTTCCCATGTGACGTTTCCTCAAGCCTTTGTGTGCGTGTTTGAGATCACACCAAAATTTAGAGTTTATTCATTTAATGTACCATGTATTGTTTGTAGTATTGAATATATACATAGTGTTTACCCTTATCAACTACCCCATATCTGGCAACCTGCACTCCGTGAGTTGTAAATGATAATATTAATGGAAAATGATGAATAAGTATCTGATTTTAATTTGCGCCTTAAATACTTCACTTGCCATTCATTTGTCTATAAACCACTTTTGGAATTCATTCATTGGCGCAGGTTGTGCTTTGATTAACGCACTTTCCAACGGAGTGGAGTTTGCCATATGTGATTGTTGATTTGGGCTTCAAATAGTTCTTAGAAGCTGTCAGATTAACACGATTTCGCATCCACTGGGAAACCCAGGTGCGGCCTCTGGCTTAGGAATTTCATTTGCCTTCAATCAGGTCCGAGTAGTGGCTATTTAAAGCCAGTGGCTAACAGAGCGAGGACACACGAGAAGAGAGAAGGGGTGCAAGCCACATCACGGACAGAGATAGACGAGGCACGGCAGAGCCAGAGGTCACGGGAAGGTCAGCCCAGGTGGACGACTATTATGCCTGTACTACACTGTCTCGTCACCATGAATAAAGACAGAGAAATTTGACGCCCAGCCTTGCTTGTCATACCGACCACATGGAGGAGTGAAGGGAGAGAGGCACACAGCCTCTACACTTCCTGCCAGCCTGACCAGCTCGACCACACACGCCCTCATGCTTACTGGCGTGAAAGGAACCCGGGGTCGGTCCTGCTGAAGGGGTAGAGAGAAGTCCAAACGCCTCTCTATAGCCCCACCCTGCGCCTAGGCCCACACCAAACAACAAACCCAACGGAACCCCTATCTACAACTGGTGTCAGAAGTGGGATGAAGGTGTAAAAGCAGGACCACCCCCCTACTTCATCTGGCGTCGTCGGCAGGATGCCACAAGCATCGCTCTCCACGTTCACTCTTCAAAAGTGTCCAGGGGGTATGGGGTGAAATGATGATGGAAGCAGTGCCTGCATATTCTGAGAAAGAATGCAATGGTTTGCAAAGAATACAATCAATGGTTTGCTAAGGCACTTGCCCGCTCTTCCTCATCACCTTCACCCCTCACCTCCCTGTGACATGTGAGCTGCTGCAACAGCTGCCCTGCCTCGCCACCCCACCATGTCCGGACGATCCCGTGGGTCCTGCCGCTCTCCTCCTGTGACTGCGGCCGAGGATGCAGGTTCCCGCGGGGCGACATCGCCCCAGGCCTGGCGGGTGTGGGTCGGCCCATCCGCCTGTCCTGCCCCATTTCGGCGGCGAGGGCCAGGTGAACTTCGTGGCGGCGGTGGGGCTCGCATTGCAAGCCTACCCTTGCTACTGCTTCAAGGGCCCCGCTGCCACTAAAGTTCACCTTTCGACACCTCGACAGACCAGCTAGGATGGAGGAGGAGCTGTTCAGGGGGAATCCAGGACCCCCTGGAGGCGTTTTCGGGCTAGCCTCCTCCACTCCTTCCCCTCAGGGCGTCAGGGGACTGGGGAGAGTTTGTGGCAGGACTGATGAAGAGATTCGAGACTTATGCATGACGGAGCTGTGACTGTAGAGGCACTGCCTCGCTCCACTCGTAGCAATGTTGGCCAAGCACCCACTCGATGTGGACATGATGCCTTTTGACTTGATTGACACTGATGTGACTTTGAGGACAGGATGAGAACTGGAAACGTGTAAAAAGTGTACTCCTTTTTCGTGGACTGTCCTGGACTTATCAAGCTTCCGTAAGTATATATAACTCTACTTTTGCATGTTTTGATTTTGTAGATGTGTTATAAACTGCGTGTATTGCCTGTAACATTATAAAGTAACCAGGCATGAGGTCTGCTGTAACTTTATTGTTCTTTGGAAAAATCCAGAGAGTGCTCTTGTAATTTTGTATTCACTCATAGTGTAGATGCATTTCTGAAATTTGTTTGTCGAGGTCTGGTTATTACGGTGGGATTTGCAGATGATGCTTTGCTATTTTTGTGGAATTTGTAATGCCATGTGCGCATTGCTGGGTATTGTCTTCAGTAATACCATATGTATCACTGTGTCGCTAGTGATTGAGGAAATTGCAATGGGTGTTCATTGCTGAGGAATTTGTAATGCCATGTGCGCATTCGGGGTATTCTGATAAACAACGCCACTTTGTGTCTTCTTGTGCGCATCTAATTGAAGGGTTAAGGCCACTTTTAGCTTGCACGGTTTGTGTGTCTAGCCATGTCGACAACACACTTGTTGAGAGGTTAAAACCGCTTCAAGTTGTTCCGTCCTACATGCTCTGTTGTCTTAGGTATGCGGCGTTTTGTAATGTGATAGTTAAGCCTCGTTGCTATCAATCAACTAGTTGAACGGTTAAGACCACTTCTAGATTGTGTACTGATACGCACGGGTCGTTTGTTTGTTTGTCCTTAAGTTGATAACATACTCAACTTGTCGGTAGGGTAAGACCACTTCAAGTTGTATGATTCAACAAGTTGTGTTTTATGGTTCAGATGTAAAAGGGACGGTCTGACCGACCCTTAGACTTAGAGAAATGTTAATCTGTATGTGTACATGTATTTTTTTATACCTCGAGGACGAGGTACCGAAAAGGCAGGGGGGAATGTAAGAGGGTGAGATTATGATTATGATGACTTGTCCAGATCTCTGTAGTTAAACGTATTGTCTCTCGTTTCTATATTTGCCTGCACAGATTGTAACTGCAGAGATACGTGGGGCATGTTTCGCTTGCACCCTGTCGCTGCTGTAGAGATATATGATCGCGCAGACTGCCTTTCCCATATGACGTTTCCTCAAGCCTTTGTGTGCGTGTTTGAGATCACACCAAAATTTAGAGTTTATTCATTTAATGTACCATGTATTGTTTGTAGTATTGAATATATACACAGTGTTTACCCTTATCAACTACCCCATATCTGGCAACCTGCACTCCGTGAGTTGTAAATGATAATATTAATGGAAAATGATGAATAAGTATCTGATTTTAATTTGCGCCTTAAATACTTCACTTGCCATTCATTTGTCTACAAACAACTTTTGGAATTCATTCATTGGCGCAGGTTGTGCTTTGATTAACGCACTTTCCAACGGAGTGGAGTTTGCCATATGTGATTGTTGATTTGGGCTTCAAATAGTTCTTAGAAGCTGTCAGATTAACACGATTTCGCGTCCACTG
Organism: Theodoxus fluviatilis; assembly: GCA_034096865.1. NCBI lineage: Eukaryota > Metazoa > Mollusca > Gastropoda > Cycloneritida > Neritidae > Theodoxus > Theodoxus fluviatilis. The sequence continues at coordinate 2,786 of JAWQFJ010013216.1, read as the reverse complement.
GGAAACCCAGGTGCGGCCTCTGGGTTAGGAATTTCGTTTGCCTTCACTCAGGTCCGAGTAGTGGCTATTTAAAACCAGTGGCTAACGGAGCGAGGACACACGAGAAGAGAGAAGGGGTGCAAGCCACATCACGGACAGAGATAGACGAGGCACGGCAGAGCCAGAGGTCACGGGAAGGTCAGCCCAGGTGGACGACTATTATGCCTGTACTACACTGTCTCGTCACCATGAATAAAGACAGAGAAATTTGACGCCCAGCCTTGCTTGTCATACTGACCACATGGAGGAGTGAAGGGAGAGAGGCACACAGCCTCTACACTTCCTGCCAGCCTGACCAGCTCGACCACACACGCCCTCATGCTTACTGGCGTGAAAGGAACCCGGGGTCGGTCCTGCTGAAGGGGTAGAGAGAAGTCCAAACGCCTCTCTATAGCCCCACCCTGCGCCTAGGCCCACACCAAACAACAAACCCAACCCCCTATCTACAGATGTAATACGTGACGTGAAAAAACTTTAGAATGATATGACGGAGGCATTCCAGAGCTCTCTCTCTCTCTCTCTCTCTCTCTCTCTCTCTCTCTCTCTCTCTCTCTCTTTCTATCACTCTCATCCAATAAAATGTTCGAGTTCGAGTTCGCGGAATTCGAGTTCTCTCAGTGTTCAGTGCTCAGACTCAGTGTTCTCTCTCTCTCTCTCTCTCTCTCTCTCTCTCTCTCTCTCTCTCTCTCTATCTATCAATCTATCTATCTATCTATCCATCTCTCTCTTTCTCTCTATCTCTCTCTCCCTCTCTCCCTCTCTCCCCGTATCTCTCTCTCTAACTCTCTCTCTCTCTCTCTCTCTCTCTCTCTCTAAGTGTTCAGTGTTCATAGTTCTATCTATGTATCTATCTCTCTCACTCAAATACATTCAGTCCTTCAGGGTAGTAGGTGCGCAGCTTTAAGCACCAGAACTTCTCCCTCTGCTTCCGGATGGTCGCATCGTCCACAATCTTCTCAATGAAAGTCACTCGCATGTGGTAGAGGCAGTGCCCAGGGGACCTGAAGTGCTTAGCCACTAAGGTGTCTAAGTCCTTGCGGATGGCGTACGTGTGTCTGTAAAATCTTCTATGTATGGTCTGGCCAGTCTCACCCACATACTGCCTGTTGTGACACTGTTCACAGTCAATGAGGTAAATGACGTTGGTAGACGTGCAGACAAGCAATTTCTGATGTGGAAGGACTGGCCAGGGATGACGCTGCGAAAGATGGTAGTGTCCTGTAGATGACTCTTGCATAGTACACACTTGGGGCATGGGTGACATCCGATGTTGGTCTCCTGAGCCAAAGTCCGGGGGAAGGGGAGGGTTGAGGGCATGAGCAGTGTTCGTAGGCGGGTTTGAAGCTGCCTGTCTCATCCGCGTGCTGGTGTGGAGCACCGGCAGAAACCGCTTCAGCCACTGGCTCAGAGGCGGGTTGCTAGGGTTGTGACGAACCACAAACGGCACTCTGTGTGAACCCTTGGCTTCTTTCCGAGCATACTGAAGAGTAGATGCTCGAGTCCTGGCTGCCACTTTCTTCACAGCTGCCTCAGTCTGTCCTACGGGATAGCCTCTCTTTCTCGGTTTCGTTTTCAGTTTATCACATTTGTGTCTGAACGTATAGTCTTCGGAGCAGATGCAACGCAGACGTAAGCACTGGCTGTAGGGGATGCTGCGAGGACAGTGACGAGGGTGGTATGAGTGGAAGGGTAGGATCATGGCAGCATCTGTGGGCTTTACGTGGAGGTCAGTGACCAAATGTCCTTCAGAAGTGATGGAAAGGCTGACATCCAGGTATGGCACACTGGTTCTCCCATTTAGATGGTCTAATTAAAGCATAAAGTTGATGACGTCAAACCATTGATGACGCGGATGTACGAGTTCCGCACTCAGATATGGCTTTCAGCCAATAAAATCAACTAAACGTCGTAGAGTCAGGCCCGGCTGCCTTGGTTGATTATGCAGTCCGTGGAAGATAAATTGTAGCTTCCATGGCGGAAGTTTGCACTCTCAGGGTCCCCTCTGGTAACTTATGGGGAGTCGGCGGGATGGCTTGCAGCAGGCGTGTCAACGCCATCGCCAGCGCCGTGCTGTTCATTACTCTCACAGGATGGATATGGGCAGGGGGAATACAGCGAAAAATGTGGCATAAGAACCTGTACTCTGTAGGTCTGTCACTTTCCAACTCTCAATTTCCACCGCCGCAGACTTGCTGCAACAGCCCAGGCCCCAGCCAGCCACGACGGCTCCAACCAGGAAACGAACGCCCGACGGCAAGTGTCATATCCCAGACGGTGGTTTATCCTGGAAGGTAGAGCTTGACCTACTTGCATATGTATGACATCACGTGTTCACCCGCCAAATCTTTTTATCTTGTCTGTGATTAGTCAACTACTTTTTTCTATACTGGGATTTTCCGTACTCTCTAACACAGGTTAAAAAAAAATTATTTTTACATCCACGAAGAGGAAATATTGCACAACACTGTGATAATTTATATTACGAAATATGAAGACAATCTGTCATTAGTTTGTGTCATAATTATTGTTTGTAATATCTTTACGGCTTCGTTGGAAATTGAGAAAACGCAATTGTTGCGGAAGAATGTGAAATGCCTGCGGATGCAAATGTAATGGGAAATGCCGCAGAAGGTTCGGGAACTTTCCCTGTCCTTGAACAGATCAAACTGGACTGAGACGGACGGTTTTTAGTGACGATGACGTAATAATAAAAAGTGACGTATGACAGCGGCGACGACGACAGTTAG
>JAWQFJ010013213.1:205000-213518 GCA_034096865.1 Theodoxus fluviatilis | reverse complement strand
CACCAACCATCCATCAATCCATCCCATTCCACCATCCTAGCCATCCCTTTTGACTCCCAAATCCTAGCGAAGCAAAAAAGAGTTTACTCACGTTCGAAGTAGCAAAGTCTATAGTATGAAAGAAAGTGAAGGACGAGAAGTCTTGTAGAAAGTAAGGAAAACAAAGAAGGGTCAAGTCTCTTTCTAAAAGTTATATACAGTGTGTTACTATTACTGAGCCGTGTTTCCCTCGTATTCCTTAGCCCTCTGTACCCTAGCGTTTTTTCTTTTGTATGTTGGTTCGTGTCAGTCCATTCAAGTCATGTCATGTTCCCGGCGCTGTAAATATTAAAATATAGTAAAAAAAAATAAACAAAAAAAAATTAAAAAAATAAATAAAAAAATAAAAAAATAAAAAAGATAAACAAAATAAAAAAAAAAAAAAAAAAACAAAATAAAACAAAAAAAAAAAAAGAAAAAAAAAAAAAAAAAAGTTCACACGGAGCCATAAATGTGGTCTCAAAAACAGTCATTTTTCACATTTTCCCAATTTTCTCCCACGTTATTGAGAATGGCGACCTTAGCTACAAGTGGTATATAGGTCAAAGCAAGCCCTATCTTTTGATACCAGTTTGGTTGACCTTGCTTCAAGGTCAAGGTCACAGGAGCTCTTCAAAGTTGGATTGTATACATATTTTGAAGTGACCTTGACCCTGTGTTATGGAAGATAACTGTTTCAAACTTAATAATTATGTGGGGCACATGTTATACTTTCATCATGAGACACATTTGTTCACATATCATCAAGGTCAATGTCACTTTGACCCTTATGAAATGTGACCAAAATGGGGTAGTGAACCACTAAAAGTGACTATATCTCATGGTAGAAAGTGCCAATAAGCACCATTGTGCTTCCTATGTCTTGAATTAACAGCTTTGTGTTGCATGACCTTGGATGACCTTGACCTTGGGTCAAGGTCACATGTATTTTGGTAGGAAAAATGTGTAAAGCATTTCTTTGTGTATGATGTCATTGGTAGGTTTAGTTGTTTGACCTTGACCTTGAAGGTCACCTGAAGGTCAAGGTCATATAAAGGTCAAGGTCAAGCATGTGAGTCGTATGGGCTTTGCCCTTCTTGTTCCATCCATCCATCCATCCATCATTCTTCCTTCCTTCCATCCACCCATCCATCCATCCATCCATAAACTAAAGTCATCCTCTGTGCCTACAGACGGTGTACGCTGCGCAGACGCTGGCCATGTACCCATCCATCCATCCATCCATCCATCCATCCATCCATCCATCCATCCATCCATCCATCCATCCATCCATCCATCCATCCATAAACTAAAGTCATCCTCTGTGCCTACAGACGGTGTACGCTGCGCAGACGCTGGCCATGTACCCCAGCAGCAAGATTGCCAGGGAGAACCTGGAGGTCTTTGCCGAGGCCTGGGAGACGCAGATCAACGACCTGTCCATCCTGGTGAAGGAGGTCAATGACGTGTGCCTTGGTCGAGTGGACAAGCCCGTCTACCTCTCTCTACCTCGGCCCGGGGTGAGTACCTTCCACTATCTGTCTGTCTGTCTGTCTGTCTGTCTGTCTGTCTGTCTGTCTGTCTGTCTGTCTGTCTGTCTGTCTGTCTGTCTGTCTGTCTGTCTGTCTGTCTGTCTGCTCGTCTGCCTTGTGTGGCTACTGATGAGAGATGGTGGTATCAGGAAATACGTAACCAGCCACTACAAAGCCAGTCCTTACTCGATTATTGGGGCGGTGGGGGTGGGGGTGGGGGGTGTTTGGAGATTAAAGTTTTTGTGTGTTTTTTTTCCCCTCCAGATCTGCAGTCTTTTCTGCTTAGTTTGGGATGTTATACCTTGTGTCGCTAGCTTTGGTTCAACGTCTACAATGGGCCAAAGCAAAAAGACAAGCAATATTTACAGGAACTTCCCAACCCTTCCAACCTGCTTAGTTTGGTATGAGTAAGAACACTATACATTAAAAAGTGTTGAAGTTATGCTTATTTGAAGATGGCTGTCGTCCAGTGGCAATTTTGAGGAGATGGCCTCTGAAGTCTCTCTCTCTCTCTCTCTCTCTCTCTCTCTCTCTCTCTCTCTCTCTCTCTCTCTCTCTCTCTCTCTCTCTCTCTCTCTCTCTCTCTCTCTCTCTCCTCTCCCTCTCTCTCTCTCTCTCCTCTCCTCTCTCTCTCTCTCTCTCTCTCTCTCTCTCTCTTCTCTCTCTCTCTCTCTCTCTCTCTCTCTCTCTCTCTCTCTCTCTCTCTAAATGGTTGTAACACTGTGAAATTCTTTCAATCATTCTTAAAAGACAGACAGCAGTATGTCTATTTCAATGGACATGCTTCTTTTTGTGGCCATTTACAAGTAGGAAAACCACAAGGTTCTGTATTAGGTCCTCTCTTGTTCTGCCTATTCATCAATGACCTACCAGGGGCGGATCTGGGGGGGGGTGCAATGGGTGCAATTGCACCCCCCCCCAGCGGGGACAAAAAAAAAAAAAAAAAAAAAAGAAAGAAAAAAAGAAAAAAAAGAGATATGTTGATAATGGTAGTAATGTAAATGTAATTGCACCCCCCCCCCCAAGCAAAAGACAAAAAAATGAGAGAGAGACTCAGGGAAAGAGATGTTGATAAATATTGGAATGTAAATATAATTGCACCCCCCCCCCCTCCTCGGCTTAAAAAAAAGAAGAGAGAAGCTGATAAATATAGTAATGTAAATGTAATTGCACCCCCCCCCCCTCCCTCGGCAGAACAAAAAAGAGAAAGAGATGCTGATAAATATAGTAATGTAAATGTAATTCCACCCCCAGCCAAAAAACTAACTAAATAAATTAAAGAAATAAAATACATAAACAATGATAATACATAAATAAAAAATGGAAAGAGAAATATGTTGATAAATATAGTGATGTAATTGCACCCCCCCCCCCCCCCCCAGCCAAAATAAAAAGGGGTGGGTGGGTGCAGAGAGAGAGATGCTGATAAATATAGGAATGCACTAGTAAAATTAAATGTAATTGCACCCCCCCCCCCCATATAAAGATTATTAAATTCGAGGTATGATCTTGTTGCAAAGACTTTTTCCTCATGTTGTTTTTGTGAATTGTGATTCTTTATTATTAACATCGAACTTATTTAGCACTGTACATTTTCGAGCATGTGCTTCCCAAGAGAGAGACAGTTGGTCCTATCTCCACCCCCTACCACATCAGTGGCAAAATGTATCGCCTGAAAATAGCACTTTACACGCTCAGATTGCACCAGATTGCACCATTTTGCTTCCTTTTTTACAATAAAATTCCGGGGGGGGCATGCCCCCGGACCCCCCTAGCTGATAAGATACAAAAAAAAAAAAAAAAAACAAATTGCACCCCCCCCTTTCAAAACACAGATCCGCCCCTGACCTACCATTACATATCTCTGATAACGAGGTTACATGTGATATGTTTGCTGATGATGTAACATTTTCAACCTCAGGTGTCAGGACTGAATGTGTGGCAGTAAAACTTCAAGGAAGCCTGGATGAAATACGTTCCTGGTGCTCTTTGAATCTTATGGTCATTAATCCTTCCAAAACGAAATATATGGTGATAACTACTAGACAAAAACATCAAATATATCCTTTAATCTCTTCCTCTTTTTCTTGATTCTTGCTTTTTAGATTCATTTTTAAAGGGCGCGAAAATTTGGTATCTCTGGCGTGAATGAGAGAGGAAGGAAAAGTTACTGACCAAGATTAATCCCGATCACCTATTGCTGCATGTAGCGTCAAAATTACCTTGCTTCCTCTGTAAGGATTGATCTCCTCCTGGTAGGCCACACACGTCCATCAATTTTCTCCTAATTTTCTTGAATGAACATGTTTGATTAGGACAAAGTTCTGCTGGTGGGCCACAGTGGTGGACTCGTCTGAGGAGAGGGATGCAGGAAAGACAGCAAGGTTGGCGGGTCATACGAGCAGACGGACCACAGCGCACATGCGCAACAGGAGTGATTGTGGTCGATTAATTCGCAGTGATTCACACACAGGATGACAACACAGACTGAAGAATCGGGGATGGGATGGGGTGGGGCTGGAAGGAAGAGGAGATACAGCCAATCAGATGCTGTGTGGCCCGCCAGCTTTGCTGTTTTTCCCGCACCTCTCTCCTCAGACGAGTTCTCGATGTGTCTCTCCAGTGGAACTTTTCCCGGATTTTGTGTGTAATCATTCTAATCATTGCATTACGTTTGTCCACAAAGAACAGCAGAGCTTACATGAAACAAACAGAAGTTCTAAGCCATCCGCAGATGTGATTGTGGAGGAGCATGCGTGAGTGTGCGTGTGTGTGAGTGCGTGCATGCGTGTGTGTATGTGCGTGTATTCCTGCCTGCCTGCCTGCCTGCCTGCGGGGGCTTGTGTGTGTATGTATGTGTGTGTGTGTGTGTGTGTGTGTGTGTGTGTGTGTGTGTGTGTGTGTGCGTGAATGTGCGTGCTTGTATGTGTTTGTGTATATGTGTGTGTGTGTGTATGTTTGTGAGTGTGTGTGTGTGTGTGTTTACATGTGCATGCATGCGTGCGGCCGTGTTTCAATTTGATGGGTTTCAATTTGATGGTTTTGGAAAAGAGCCCATTGTGAACTCCATTGTTGCTTGTATCTAGATGTCCACCCCTCCCTCCTCGGTGAGTATGTCGATGAAACATCTGTCAGCCGTGGCTGAGCTACTGCGATCCTAATTTCCTCCTTTGCTGCGTTCAGTTCCTTCACACTTTGTCCGTCACTGCGTGTTCATGAGTGTCTGCACCGCGATGTTATCATCTTTCAGTTGGCAAACCCCTCAAGCTGTTCTCAGTGGCATTGCCAAACCAGCAGTTATGTTGCTGTGACTTGGTTCCGCTCCATTTGCCAGTCATTCAGCCCTCACCTCCTGAGTTCGATCTTGCTAACTTTCTGTGTGCTCTTTCTCGTTGTTTCCCAAGGCTACAGTCGGGTAGCCCATTTCTTAATGTAATTTTTTCTTTCCTTCTTTGAAGTGACTATTTATCGTGTACACCCCTCACCTTACTAAAGACAATTTCAGTGCCATATGATTGGTTTCAAATCAGGTAAGCTGTGAATGTTTTACGTGCTGATATTGCCAATCTGTCATTCTTTGCCTTTTTTAATACACTTGTCAAGCCATTAGTTTAGTTTCACTTGTGATCTTGTTGTCCTGCACTTAATTCTGCTCACTGATTCGGCAAGTTCCAACACAACGTGTTTCTTGTACGTAACTACACTTCTATTCAAGATCTAGACAGCAGCTTTGTATGCAGTTAGTTGTATTTATCTGCATTGGGCATATTAAAAGTGACATTTCGCGAACAGCTGAAGCAAATAACTGTATTTTAGCTACAATACCTCTGTTCTTTCTTGGCTGTGAAATGGCAAAGTTTTAGTCATCTCCACTCGAATGAAAGTCAACATACGGATGGGGTCGACGAAACCACGTAGTTGCAGGTTGTTTTTTTTCAGGGGGTAGGGTGGGGTGTGGGTGTAGAGTGAGGCTACTCAAGTTCTTCGTCCACGATGTTTGTGATTATCTGGAGACAAAGATTCCTCTAGATTCGATGTAGGCCTACATTTTCCTTAAAGTAATGCATGCTTCTTACTCGATGCCGTAGGCCTACTGCGGCCACGTTGTCATAGGCACGAGGTCTTGCAAGTCATAGGCTGACCCGAGTTGCGCAGTCCCAGCGCTTGAAAGCGCTGGCGGGAGCAGCGCTTGCGCCGCTCAAACGCTTCGCTAAATTTCCCGCTCATCACCGCTTGCAAGCACCGACGAGACGGTGGTTTCGTCAGCGCTTGCAAGCGGTGATGAGCAGGAATCTCGTCAGCGCTTGCAAGCGGTGACGAGCGGGAAATGTAGCGAAGCGTTTGAGCGGCGCAAGCGCTGCTCTCGTCTAGCGCTTTCAAGCGCTGGGACTGCGCAACTCAGGTCTGGTGTCAACATGGTTGAACATTTGATTGCCTTTACGTCTGCATTCATAAATAACTGTGATGGCACATGTTGACACCGGGCTATTCTGCGCAAGATCTTGGCTTTCCTCGCGCCAGTGCAAGTGCCCTAGTGTCTTCGTTGGTGTGTATTCGCAGTTTAACCCTTGCACAGGAATCCGTACTGCTGTCAGTGATTGTCAGTGATTGTCAGTGCATGTCAGTGCAACAGTTGGACTGAAATGCCTGACTTATTGTGTGGGTTGTTGTTAGAGAAGGGAGTTGCATTGACAGGGTGGAGATGAGTGTTGTCAGTGTTGCCCTTGCTAAGACTGGGCACGGTGGAACGGTTAAGTACGTTGTACATGCAGTATGCCGTTATGGGACGTCAAAGTGGCTCCAGAAATCTCACATAATAACGCCTTTAGGATGGGCCATGGAATATAATGCGTGCTGCCTTCTTCTCTTCTTCCAGAAACACGGAACAACTTCTCGGTCGCTTCGACCCGCTAAGCTGGATGCTGAGGTGAGCAGGGATGGAAGAGCATAATTTGGAGCTGTGATGGTCTGATGTGTGCTGATTCTATGTGCTGACTCTACATGCTGACTATGTGCTGACTATGTGCTGACTCTACATGCTGACTCTATGTGCTGACTCTATGTGCTGACTCTACATGCTGACTATGTGCTGACTATGTGCTGACTCTACATGCTGACTCTATGTGCTGACTCTATGTGCTGACTCTACATGCTGACTCTATGTGCTGACTCTATGTGCTGACTCTACATGCTGACTCTATGTGCTGACTCTATGTGCTGACTCTATGTGCTGACTCTATGTGCTGACTCTATGTGCTGACTCTATGTGCTGACTCTATGTGCTGACTATGTGCTATGTGCTGACTCTATGTGCTGACTCTATGTGCTGACTATGTGCTGACTCTATGCTGACTATGGCTGACTATGTGCTGACTCTATGTGCTGACTATGGCTGACTATGCTGACTATGCTGACTATGTGCTGACTCTATGTGCTGACTCTATGTGCTCTCTAAGTGCTGACTATGTGCTGACTCTATGTGCTGACTCTAAGTGCTGACTATGTGCTGACTCTATGTGCTGACTCTATGTGCTGACTCTATGTGCTGACTCTATGTGCTGACTCTACATGCTGACTCTATGTGCTGACTCTACATGCTGACTCTATGTGCTGACTCTATGTGCTGACTCTAAGTGCTGACTATGTGCTGACTCTATGTGCTGACTCTAAGTGCTGACTATGTGCTGACTCTAAGTGCTGACTATGTGCTGACTCTATGTGCTGACTCTATGTGCTGACTCTATGTGCTGACTCTACGTGCTGACTCTACGTGCTGACTCTATGTGCTGACTCTATGTGCTGACTATGCGCTGACTATGTGCTGACTCTATGTGCTGACTCTATGTCCTGACTCTATGTGCTGACTCTATGTGCTGACTCTATGTGCTGACTCTATGTGCTGACTCTATGTGCTGACTCTACGTGCTGACTCTATGTGCTGACTCTATGTGCTGACTCTATGTGCTGACTATGCGCTGACTATGCGCTGACTATGCGCTGACTATGCGCTGACTATGTGCTGACTATGCGCTGACTATGCGCTGACTATGTGCTGACTATGTGCTGACTATGTGCTGACTATGCGCTGACTATGCGCTGACTATGCGCTGACTATGTGCTGACTCTATGTGCTGACTCTATGTGCTGACTATGCGCTGACTATGCGCTGACTATGTGCTATGTGCTGACTCTATGTGCTGACTCTATGTGCTGACTATGTGCTATGTGCTGACTCTATGTGCTGACTCTATGTGCTGACTCTATGTGCTGACTCTATGTGCTGACTCTATGTGCTGACTCTACATGCTGACTCTACATGCTGACTCTATGTGCTGACTCTATGCGCTGACTCTACATGCTGACTCTATGTGCTGACTCTATGTGCTGACTCTATGTGCTGACTCTATGTGCTGACTCTATGTGCTGACTCTATGTGCTGACTCTATGTGCTGACTCTATGTGCTGACTCTATGTGCTGACTATGTGCTGACTATGCGCTGACTCTACATGCTGACTCTATGTGCTGACTCTACATGCTGACTCTATGTGCTGACTCTACATGCTGACTCTATGTGCTGACTCTACATGCTGACTCTATGTGCTGACTATGTGCTGACTCTATGTGCTGACTCTATGTGCTGACTATGCGCTGACTATGTGCTGACTCTATGTGCTGACTCTATGTGCTGACTCTATGTGCTGACTCTATGTGCTGACTCTATGTGCTGACTCTATGTGCTGACTCTATGTGCTGACTCTATGTGCTGACTCTATGTGCTGACTATGTGCTGACTATGCGCTGACTCTACATGCTGACTCTATGTGCTGACTCTACATGCTGACTCTATGTGCTGACTCTACATGCTGACTCTATGTGCTGACTCTACATGCTGACTCTACGTGCTGACTCTACGTGCTGACTCTATGTGCTGACTCTATGTGCTGACTATGCGCTGACTATGTGCTGA
>JAWQFJ010013213.1:175000-200000 GCA_034096865.1 Theodoxus fluviatilis | reverse complement strand
TCTAGGCAGGCGGTGGCAGCGAGCTGCCCCTTACGAGCGACACTCCAGTAGCAGCGACGTGGAGTCTGCCCTCAGTCCTGGCTCCGAGACCTCCTCCAACCTCTTTCGCTCTGCTTCCCTACATGGTCAGCGATCGCTCTCCACCTCGGACCAGTCCTGACAACTAACGGGGTGAGGCTGCTGCGGAGGGTGCAGGAATCTAAGCATGCGTGCTGATTGGGCTTGCAGCAGCAGCCTCTTGTCAACTGGGGCTCTGAGGACCAGCCTGGCTGGAGTTGTCCAGTCCCAAGTTGTCTTGCTGGGGAAGAAGAACACTGCTATGTCTGTCCTCTGTTCTACCTTGACTGCTGCTGAATGCAGAATGCAGAGAGAATATCTGGGTCTCTGGATTCTTGGGTATCCATGTACTTGGTTTCCAAGGTCTGCATAGATGGAGACGGGCCAGGAAAGACTCGGCTATACTCATGTAGTTGTAGAAAGATTTTCAAGAGTTTGTCTCAGCACAGCTGTTCTTTTATCAAATTCTGAAGGTTTACCTTGTGAATGATGAATTTTTGTTTGTTTGAGTATGGTTGCACCAGATCAGAAGTAGACCGTAGTCTGAAGTCATTTTTTGGTAGCTGCGCCATGAATGAAAATAAACCCCAACACCTCACCAGGGAGGAAATGTGTACAGATAGTCTTGACAACTAATTCGACAACTCATTTGGAAATGCAACCACCAGGTACTGCTTTGTATGGTGTACCATGATGCCAGTAGTCCGTCAAATAGTGACTTGGTATGTACTCACTGACTGCACGATTGACACAACCTTTCTAGTCATTGACTGCTTTTTTGTGGTTTTTCCAACCACCAAATGTGTCTGCTGTACAAACGCTGTACTTAGTCCTGATGGTGTGATCCTGGAAAACTTTTTAAATGTACCCTGGGAAATCAGTGACTGTGTTCCCCTAAACCCAGCCATATAGTGCCTGCTTGCATTCACCCCTGTTGGAATCGGCCTTGTAGCATGAGGTGGAATAAGAACTCAGTGTCAAGATGGGAGATGCGCTAAAGCCCCCCCCCCCCCCCCCTCCCCCCCCCCCTCCCCCCCCCCCCCCCCCCCCCCCCTCCCCCCCCTTCCCTCTCCCAACTGTCGTTTGTACATGACATATACTGAGCTGATCCTTTGGTAGGGGAAGGACTGTGAACACTGTATACACAACATCTTGGCAGGGATGTGGACGTCAGCCTCATCTGCTCTCAGGTCCTCAGGGAACCAGGCCGAGCTGAGCTGACACCCATCTTGCCGGAGAGATGGGTTAGCTTCTGCAACCGCAGATCCAAGACCGATTGGAAAAAGATTGTGTGTAATTCACTCACCTGTTTCGGATAGCTTCTCCTGATCCAATAAGCACTTTGTGTGGACCTGATCTACGTGCTTCTCAGTCTCTGCTTCATTCTGATTGGCCGAGGAGGCAACCAGCCTCTGAAGGAGGTGAAGGGAGTTTCCGGGGGCTTGCCTGTGTTTGGTATGAAGGAAGCTTTCTTCAGCTGGTGCTGGTGATATTTGGGAAGGATCTTTTCGACCTGAAGTTGACTTTCTTTGTCTTGATGTTGAAACATTTTCCCTATGAAATGACACTGAAGGTGGAGTGGTTACTTGGCTATATGGTGGAGTGGTTACTTGGCTGCAAGACTTCTAGTATATTCTCCTACTGCTGATGAAGGAAGGCCCTTGTTGTAAACTGTTCCGGCTTTGTATGTTCCAAGCTACAAACTGTCTTGAAAATTACGTAGGCTTCACAAGCGCAGTACTGATCACCACATGGGGTGTATTTGTTGCATGTCTCTGTGCAGGTAGCTGGTGTTGATTGTGACCCTGTGATTAGGATGTAAAGTGTAACGCGGTTTGAGCACGAGGTGTGGGTATTATGTTGCTATAAGAAGCTAAAGCCTTTAGCTTTGATGTGCACAGAAAGTTCTTTGGAAGTCTGAAAATGATTACGCTAAGCTGCCTGGCCAGTTCCGCTTCAGGTCTCTTGTACCTCTGGTGCTGCTTGGTGTGCCCCTCCCCCTCCCCCAGGGTGGAGTGGTCCTTGTGCTTTCAGTAGAGTGTGGACAGACAGACAGCCCGAAGTAAATCTGGTGTGCCCCTCCCCCTCCCCCAGGGTGGAGTGGACCTTGTGCTTTCAGTAGAGTGTGGACAGACAGACGGCCCGAAGTAAATCTGGTGCGCACCAGAGAGACCAGAATGAGCCCGAAGTAGCACATATGAGCCACTTCGAAGCGCTTTTAGTGAGGAGGAGTGTTGAAGATTCAAATTTTGATTTGAAGAGGCTAGTTTTGATTTACTCACCCCAGTCCCGATTTCAAGCCCTTAATTCTGAATATAAGACCCTAGTTTTGATTTAAAGACCCCAATTCTGATTTGAAGACCCAAGGCTCGATTGAAGACCCAAGTTCTGATTTGAAGACTCAAATTTTGATTTGAAGACTCAAATTTTGATTTGAAGACCCAAGTCTCGATTTTAAGACCCAAAGTTCCGATGTGAAGACCCAAGTTCCGATGTGAAGACCCAAGTTCCGATGTGAAGACCCAAGTTCCGATGTGAAGACCCAAGTTCCGATGTGAAGACCCAAGTCTCGATTTGAAGACCCAAGTTCCGATTTGAAGACGCAAGTTCTGATGTGAAGACCCAAGTCTCAATTTGAAGATGCACATTTCAATTCGAGACCCAAGTTTCGATTTGAAGACCCTAGGTTTGATATGAAGACCCAAGTTCCAATTCAAGGATCCAAGTTTCGAATTGAAGACCCTCACCTCAGATGATTATGCAGTGTTTGTGTATTGATGGGTCTGTTTGGTTCTTGAATGTTTGGGAAAGCTGGGAGAAATAATGTCGTTGGAGAAAAAAAGAAGGGTTCTGGTGTCTCATGCCTTCATAATCACACATGGACACATATCTGGTCCTGTGGAAATCAGAGAAGGGTCTGGCCCGAAGTTGGGTCTGGAGGTCATGTGCTACTAACTAAAGCACAACCTACGGCTGGAGATGCTTAATGCCACACTCATTTGCTGAAACCCCTGGCTGCTGGGCTTTCTGGGTCTGTTCCTGTAGCTCAGCCAGGGGCGGCTCTAAAAAGCCAAAAAGGGTTTTAGGAGCCTTTGGAACCACTTCAGGCAGTATGGACTGTGACAGTTGAAGCAGTAATGGTCTCTGCAGGGTTAGGCTTGTCTTTTTTTTAAACTGATGGGAGATATTTGCATGGCATCCACTGCTTTTTTTGGAATGGTGGTGTTCCTAAGTTGGACAGATCTGTTGATAGAGGTTTGCCTGAAATGAAGAATATACTCCTCCTCACAGTCGTTCAGTGGCTTGATGTGTCCCCTTCATTTGAATGTATGCCTTGTTGAGAATGGGCTAGTGTGTGACACAGGTGTTTTTGCCTGGGTTTACCTGCATAGCAATGTTTCTGTTACTTTGCTTGAAATAGGTTGCAGTCATCGTGGCGAGATGAAAGAATGTTATGAACAATGAGGATGTACAGGCTGTGAAACGTTTGTATATTATTGAGTTTGTTTGTTTGTTTATTTGTTTTCGTTTGTGACATGTTCTTGGGCCATTGATGAAATCTGTGAGATGTATTTAGATAGGAACAATACAGAGAGAAAAAAAAGCAGATGTGTTCATAAAGAGAAAGTTTTTTGCTATGTATGAATTCATTAATGTGATAATTTAGGGGTTCAACAATGCTGTGGTGCCTTGATGTATGTATTATTGATAAGGAAAACATGCTTTTATATTGTTGTCTGTAAATGATTTAATGTAAATGAGCATTACAGACAAAAGAATGGGAAGAAATGCCCTTGGAATTATTTGATAGCATTGGATGGAATATCCTTGATACATTAAGATGCAAATTATGCTCAGTTTGTATATGTAGCATTGAAGCTAAGATGGTTGTTAAGTGTACACCATCATGATGAAAATATGATATGGTGGGACAATATGACACAACATTATGGAGAGATCCGCTGATGTACAGGAATTTGGTAATTTTTTTGGTTGTGTTTTTGTGTTTGAGCAATGACAACCTTCAAGCAGATTACATTTAAAACTTGTTATAATTCCTAATCGTTTGAGACGAAGCACACCCAAAAAAAGACAAAAATACTGCAATTATCAGCTGGTGTTGTCTGGTATCTGCTGCCCAGGTTAAAAGCTGATATTGGCAGTTGTAACGCATTGTCATACTGCATTATCACAAGGCACGTAGACTTCACTATACAGGCTGGATTCCAAGCCAGTCCATCTGGAACCCTTGCCGTCTTCGTCCATTGCTGCTGGAGAAATTTGCCAGATGCCGTGTATGTTCCCTGTGGTTATTCATCCTGGACTAATCTACATCTGTCCCTTTCACGTTTGATTTGAACGTGCAAATAGCAAGCATTCCACGAGGGAAATCAGTACAGAGCATGTACCAGAAGTGTCATAGGTGTGCATGTTGCAGAAGTCCACTAGAACAACCAAAAGGATGTTTGTAATCTGCTTGAGGCTTGTAGGAAATCTCTGGTGGGGAACTTCGTGCCTCTTTGCTAAGTGCGAATTGCTGGCAGACTACTCATAGGGATTTCCGGTGTGTGGAGTAGTTGCTGACGAGGCCTCTAATCTGGTAGTTGAGTCCTCATCTCCTGTCGTTTGTGGCTAGCAGCAAAGTCACCAGAGATCTGAAATGCTTTCTGTCTGCCCTGCTGTGTTTCGGCTCCGTGTTAGAACCACCTTTGCATGAAAATGTAGCAGTGTTCGTGTAGAGTATTCAGAGTCAAGATGGCCCAGGTGGATGGCTTTTGCCTTGCCTGGGTTGATCTGGATGTGACTGGTGCTGAGAGTAGGATGGCTCACTTGGTGCAGTGTTTTCTGTTTCGTTGACTGCTGAAGTGTTTCCATGGTCATAACATGAATGGTAGAGGTTATCACTTTTGCTACCACAGCTCCCATTTTCAAACCTTTTTTTTCTTTGATGCATCTTCTGTGATCTTAAAAAATATTGAAGAGTAAATCAGCTTCCTTTCGCTTCCTTAAAGGGTTAATCCCCTTTTTTTTGTGAATGGCCATTTTAACAGATTCACAGTGGAAAAGCTCACACTCTATTGGATGCAGTAGTTGGGTTTTGTTTTTTTTGCTAGCCATGACACAGTGGGTAGTGGAATGTGCATGTGCTAGTGTTGCACAAGTGTGGAAAGTGGGCATGCTCTGTCTTACTGCTGATGTTTGTTGCCTACTGGATCTGTACCACCGACTTTCCATTCACTGACTTGGTGTCTTGAGAGGCTTGTCTCCATTTGTACTTCATGTACGTACACTTGTCCCTGCTGTTTCTTGCTTGAGTGAGGACTAGGGCTTTATACATGTAAAGCACAAAATGCAATTTCAAGGGAAATGGTCTCCTTTTTCACACTCTCCATTCTCCAAATCTTCTTTTTTTCCTGCCATTTTCTCCCCCTTTTTAATGGCACATGTAGAGTTCCACCACATTTGCTGATAATGATTGTCATCTAGTCCAGGATTGACAAGAACTTTCTGCTTATGTGTCTTCACCATAATGTATTTTTCGCAGACAAAACATTTTGCTGTGCATTTTTTTCTGTTGTTGTCATTATACACCTGTCACCTGTGTGTTTTCATCTTCTGTTACAGAATGTCTTTTTCTTTTTTCGCCATTCGCATCAGTACTTGTGATACCCGTTTATTGGTCGAATGTAAAATGCATCCAAATATAATTTTACCTTTGTTCTTATCTGTAAACTGCTTTGCTTTTGGCTTTGATGGCCTGGATCAGTTATGGTGGATGATGGCAACAAAATGTTGATCTAGTCTTTCAATATGAATTAATGTATTTATATTGACCTAAGACTTATAAACATGGCTATTTTCCTTCTGGGCTACTTTGTGCTTGCTGACATTATCATACAGTACTTACATTTCTTCATTTGGCTTTTATGTAGAGTGTTTATGTACAGGAACTTATGTTTATGATTATGTACAGACTATTAAAGAAGTGAAGTTTTCTTTTTTACCTTTGTCCAAGGCCAGTTGAAGTTATATAGAAATCCTTTATTTATTATTTTCATTCATGAATCTAGCCAATGTGTGTGCTATAAGCAAGGTGCCACTTAAGTAACTAATTTTATTAATAGGTATTGCATAACTTTCTGTTAATGTGGTATATTTCTCTTCATGACTATTGATATTTTGCAATCTTCGTTCCTACCTCTGCAATTGATAAGCTTTTGAAGTACTCAGCCAGTGACAATCTATGTGATGTGTATGATGTAGCCTGGTTTAAATCACGGTAACTTTCTTATTATGGGTGCTGGAAGGGGTAGAGACATTGTCCACCATTGAATGTAAAGCGGGCAGTTGTAAGTCATTGCACTCTCAAGCTGACCTCTAATTTGCATTTTATTTGCATATAGTTATGCAGCTTATTTAATAGTTATGATAATCGGAGAGGGTATCTGGGCGGCCATCTTATGGAAGTTTACTGCATTCTAGCCTTATTTAGTTTTTCCATGCATATGCAAACCTCCTCTGCACAGTTCTAGACTGCATAGTGTTTTTCTTTGACATGCTTAAATTCGGCAGCATTTGTAAAGATCCATTCTTTTTCAAACTCTGTTTATATATTAATTGAATTTCATTAGTTTGATATTCCTTTTTGTTTCCCTTTTCAGTTAAAATTCTCTGCATCTTGTGGAGAAAAGAATTTGCAGTCTTTTGGTTGGGTTGGGTTGGGTTGGGTTGGGTTGGATTGGGTTGGGTAGGGTTGGGTTGGGTTGGAAGAAATAATGTTTGCATTATGCGCAGTCAGTACTTATCCCCCAAAATGGGATATAGGTGCTAGGACCTTGGATGCAGGAAGAAGCTTTGAGTTAAACTGACTTTCTACCTCTGAGGCAGGGAAAACTGGGTAATGCCTGAGATATTACTCAAACACACATTTAATTTCTTGTGGATGAGATAGGGGATGGATTGATTGATCAATGGATCAATTGGCAGTTACATTGATCCTAGGGAGATTTGGTTTTTTGTTTGTTTTGTTGTATGCGTTTGTTTGTTTGTGAATGATTTGATATGATGCCTTTACTCTTAACACTCCCCCTGTGGGTTCGGGGTAAGAATTCACCCATCGCGTCTCCCTACGCGATTCGTAAGAGGCGAATAACTAGGGACACTGTGACTTGATTAGCGTTTACTCTAAACTGTTCTAGTGATTTTCTCGCTAAATGGCCTTACATAGCCTATTAGGCTGATGGGCCGTAAAACTCTGTCCATCCATCCATCCATCCATCCATCCATCCATCCATCCATCCATCCATCCATCCATCCATCCATCCATCCATCCATCCATCCATCCATCCATCCATCCTCTTAACACATTCAGTCTTTTCCTTTCTCTGTCAGTTTCTTGTCCTCTTGTAGTCTGTGGCACACAAAGGGAGATATCACAAAATGAAGACTTGGACTATGGCACACTTCACAGCTGCACATGTAGGCAGGTTATATTTTAAAAATTATGATTTTTTTCCAAAAAGGAAAATCAATCAGGAGAACTGAGAAGTTGAAGAACTTTGATGCAAATGAAAAAGGGGAAAGGAGGAAAATGTAGTATGGTCAAGTTAAGACATTTGGGAAAGCAGTGAATTGATGTGTTCCATGAAAGTCTTTCATGTTTGCTTGCTACGTAATGTTAAAAAAAAGAACAAAAAGGTATGGTCAAGTTAAGACATTTGGGAAAGCAGTGAATTGATGTGTTCCGTGAAAGTCTTTCATGTTTGCTTGCTACGTAATGTGAAAAGAACAAAAAGTTATGGTCAAGTAGAAACATTTGCAAAATCAATGGGTTGGCATGTTCCATGGACCTCTTTCACATTTGCTTGCTACATAATGTGAAAAGAACAAAAAGTTATGGTCAAGTAGAATTCTACATTTGCAAAATCAATGGGTTGACATGTTCCATGAAGCTCTTTCATGTTTGCTTGCAACTTAATACGAAAAGAATGACTGACAACTTCACAAACTTGCCATCTGGCTTTCCAGCAGGAATTGTCAGAGGGGAAAAGCTCACCTTCTCAATGGTTATGCCACACCCTGTACAGCCAACTTACCTTAACCGGTTTTACTGTCCCTGGCAAGGTTTCCGCTCTGTATGTTAGACCTGGTTTTACTGTCAATGTAGCCACAAACGGTTTTTCCTTGTTACCTGTCTGTGGTGTGCCATGCATAACAAGCCATGCGCTAGTCAGGCTGGTATCGGAGCTTTAACATGTCATTGCGCACAATAGACTGACTTTCCATGCATCAGAGCTTTAACTGTGTCGTCCACACTCATCTAACTTATTAAGTTCCTCCTACAGCTTTTCATGCATGATGGACTTATGTTTCCAACTTACATTTATGTCTGTTTTCTGTTCTTTTTAACCTTGCATTTCTCTTCTTGTGATGAAGTTTGTCATCAGTCCTCATCAAACTTGCGTTACTCTTCCCAGCTAAACTTGTGATGTCATTCGGACTATTCTTACTTCCATTAAAATGCACCATTCATACTCATCTAATGCACACGTCCTTATATTTTGATTTGTTATATTGTGTCAACTGTATTTTTCTGGCTTATGTTTATGTTTATAATCCAAACTTGACCTACTTAAACTCTTCTGTAGTTGAAGATTTGCTTGTTCTCTGCACCTCTTTAAAATGTGTTTTCTAGTTTTGATTACCACCAATGTGTCCTTGATACTCCTCAACACATTTGCTGCAGATAAACTTTCATTTATTATTGCGGCATTCCTTTAATTCAATGATTGATAGTCATTTATTTACTCGTATCAATCTATATTTATCTTATAGTCAAACTGAAATAGCCATCAATGCTTGTTTACTTTGTATTTGCTGCATCTGGATTTTTAAGTTTGTAAAATGCACAGTTTATTTGTCATTTTAGTTTTTGTGTCAAGTGTGGACATTCTTAAACATTTTGAGTTACTGTTTTGTGTTGAACTGATAACAATTCAAGTCTTGCCACAGAGTACGTGTCTTCAGTAGGAACGCAGTTTCAGGGTGGTCATTTTTGGGGTTGTGTGCTTGTTTTGCTTTTCTAACTTTTGGTGTGCAAGTGTAATGACTATTTGTTTGTTTTCAGCAGAGGAATTTTATGGCCTCTTGGTTAACGGGGAATTTTAATGGTGGTATGCAGGAGCAAGAAGCGTTACTCATCATCAGTTTTTGCTTTTGCTACAAAACTGTCAAGGTGGTTCAAGACACCCTAGAGGTTGTGTACAACCAGTTGTTGACATAAACAGGCTGTGTTTATGCTTTTGAATGAGTGTGTGCTAGTGCATAGAGCCATGAAATGTCGATTTGGAACAGATGTCTTAGGATTTTTCTTCCCCCCACTTACACCTCTAGTTGATTTTAATCGTTGTTGTAAGAATTTGATATTAATTTGTTCTTGAGGCTTTTACAGGAAATGCATTCATTCCATTTGTAGGACAAGTGATTTTTAGATTTGTTTACTTTGGGTAGCATGTTTTCAGTACACAATAGATGTGGTGCTCTCAATATTTGAATCTGTATTTCAAATATCTTTGTCTTCTTGAGTCCACCAATGTATATTAGTTCTCTTGTTTAGGAGTGCTGGTATTCAATGCACCTTTGCACTCACAGATTTAGCTAGTATGCGTTAAAAGCTGTTGGTATAGTTTTGTGTTATTTATTAGTTTGTGATGCTATTCCTCAATTCACAGCCATCCACATGCTTGTCCACTGTTGGTACAGCTTCAGGTACTTGTAGAAATAATATGGTTCTCACAAAAAGAACATTTCAAAAATACACCAGTAGACTCTTTTCTGTCCAGACTTCTCTTTCTCAATTTTTGTCTCTATCTGACTGTCATTATATTTCTCCCTCAGTCTGTTTGCCTCTCTTTATGCATTTCTCTTCTTGCTTTTCTCTCTTTCTGTGTCTGTCTCTGCCTGTGTGTCCGTCTGTGTGTCTGTCTGTCTGTGTGTCTGTCTGTGTGTGTGTCTGTCTGTCTCTGTCTCTCTCTCTTTTCACTAATCTATTACAATAAAGTTGTAAACTGAAGAGCTGCACCAGTATAGACCAGAAATTCAATATTTACTTCTGCCATCAGGGCTGAAAGCTGCCCAAGCAGTTGAAACAGTGTCAGAAAGAAAAAGTTGTCGTTTCCAAACAGAGAGTAAGTAGTAAAACAGTTTGAGTAGCTAATGCTGGGCTGTCTGTATGTTTAAAACTTCACCTTCACTAAAGCGTTTAGATGTTGGTGTAGCCAGTCTTATTCATCTTGGCCCATCTTGGCTCATATGCTGTCGCTCAAAGCCTGAATGGTTCATTGGAAGTAAATCTTTTAGGATTTGTGTTGATATTCACATGGTCAGTATGTAATATGCAATAGTTCATATGGGAGTTAGTTGCTCACATTGGTTTTAGAGTGGGATCATTCTTCAGTGGTTAGAAGCATGTCATAGTAACAGAATCTGTTTAGCAGCGTTCTCATCATGAGTATCATCATTAGCAGTGTCCTCATCATGAGTATCATCATCTGTGGACTGCTAATCAGCTTGTTAATTAAGAGACAAGTGATGTCTGTTGTGACCATGAATTAATCATTCCGCTTGCAAGACATTCTGCCGGTGTTGCCTGTTGCCGAAACCCAAAGAAAGGGTCCTGCCCTTATCCAGTGTCCCAACATCTCAATAATATGACTGGCTCATGGAAAACTTTTTTTTCTTAAATGTGAAGCTACTTGGCCTTTGAAACCAAAAAAGTGTTAGAAAATGAATCTAAAGAAAGAAAATGTACCGACGTCTTATGAAGCAAGATCACGTTGCTACTACTAACCCAGTGAATTTTTTACATCTGAAATGTAATGTTAACTGCCTAAGGAAAATGGAATTGAAATCAAATTGGGAACATTGAGTTTTGCATAGTTTTTAAAAAATGCCCTACATTTCTTCCTGTCTCTTTGATGAGTGTGTGTATGAGCAGAGCTCACATACAAATACCAGTTCTGAAGAGACAATAAAGAAGATGATAACTTATGCAAATTTATCGTAAGTTCTGATTTTAAATTGCTGCCAATGTTTTTTCCTCCAATTAGTGTAGACTGAACTTTTCAGTGTTTTTAATTCTATTTTCCCTCCATTTGCCGAGAGTTGTGGGCTCACGTAGAAATGGCGCGCATTACATTGCTATAGGGCATACATGTATTGGTTCCAGTACCAGTTTGTGTTGAGCACTATTCTTGTTTGAGTGTGTACAGTACAGTCTTTGTACCCACGACTGTGGTGTCTGTTTTCCAATCAGCCTGACCACAGTTACGTGCAATACCCAGTTGAAACTTTCAGCGTCGATTTTGCGCCAGTGTTCTTTGATTTGATTCATGGAAATTTGCCACCGTGATGTCATCTGTTCCAGCCTCCACACATCCTGTTGCAAATGCAAGCTTGTAGGAGTTGTGTGATCTTTGGAATCCAGCATGTTCCCTTGCTGCCGTTCTCAAGAACCCCTTGTGTGATACGCCTGTCCTTGAAACAATGCAGCCTCTCGTCTCTGCAATGATCCATGTTCTTTGTTTGCAGAAGTATGTTTGCCAGTACAGAGCAGATGGTGCAGTCTTTGTAGGTAATATTGCCAGGTGATATGTTTGCAGAGCACGGATTGTACACGTAGTGCAGCAAGTGTTGCTGTGGAGGATCTTGTCAGACTCTTTGTATATACTTTGCAGCTCTGTGCATTTTTAATCCCTTATGTAAATAAACAATCCAAGTACAAATTGCTGTGTGCTGGTTGTTCTGTAGCATGTGAATCCATAGCGATTGCTAAATGTAGAAAACTACTTAAAACGAGAATGTAATGAATGCGTATCGGCCACCATAATACATATATGTTGCTGAAGATTGCGCACAATCTGCAGGTCATTTGCACTCTCGCGCGCACACACACACACACACACACACACACAAAAGAAGAGTTGGGTATTTAGCGTTTATTGAAAAATGCCATGAAAGCACTCAAATATCGCTCATGAAAAACCAATACCTACATTTGCAGAGGACTGCAAAAACAACAAAAACTACATCGACAATGATCAAATGACTAGATGAAAACAAACTAAACATTCATTACTGACCAGTAAATGAAATCCAAAAGAACACTTGCTTGAAAAAAATAAAAAAGCCAACATTTCAAACTGACATCAACCTTCTAGCATCTTCAACAACTCGAACACCATTTGCTTGGGATAAAATCATGTTCCTTATTAAGGGCGCTATTTCCAACTTTGTAAATGCAATGCAGGCATTACGAGCACCAATCATAAACCTGACCACTGGTAATGTGGAAAGACACTGCTGACCAGTGGGATCATCCACGGAAGATGTCAACCTGTTTAACACAAACAAGGCACCAACGCCTCCCAAGTGTTTTCATGGAAAAACCATAGAAATGTCGGCACATCACTCAAATACACTTTGCGTTAATCATAACTTTTACGGCACACAAGTACACTAGCACGTCTGCATGATGCATATCACCTTATTACAGCACTGGAGCCCCCAGTGAACGTTGAATAAGCATCAACTATTTTTTAACATAAACTTTGTAACATTCTATTCAATTAAACAAAGACTGTCCTACTGCAAGCAAATGCAAAGCGAACTTGGAGACAAGCAGATAAACTCCAGGTCCCCTCTACTTCAGCACAGTTCTACGTCGCGCAATTTTTGGAGGCGTTGCCTCAGAATTTCCACCAAAGAACACAAAGCACAGGTGTAATGACACAGTTTCAAATTACAAATGGTAATGACCAAAACACTTGAAGACAGGGGCGTGGGGGGATGGGGTGTTGGGAAGGGGTGGGGGATGGGGTGGGGGGATGGGGTGGGGGGATGGGGTGTTGGGATGGGGTGGGGGGATGGGGTGGGGGGATGGGGTGTTGGGATGGGGTGGGGGATGGGGTGGGGGGATGGGGTGGGGGGATGGGGTGGGGGGATGGGGTGGGGGGATGGGGTGGGGGGATGGGGTGGTGGTTCCAGGCGTGTGGTTCCACCTCCAAAGACCATTAGCTGTCTCACGTCTCTGGGCATTTCTTGTCCTCCAGTTTTCTCATTTTGCTTTCAAATCTACACCATCTAACACTTCATGGTCACCCCACCCCCCCAAAAAAACAAAAAAAACAAACAACACCCACACCAAACAAACAACAAAGCTAACCAAAAAAACCCCTAAGATTTGAATCAACAAACAAATTAGTAAAAATCCAGAACTATCATCATTTTCAGAGAGTTTAAATGAGGCAAAACTGAGGTGTACCTATTTGGGTTCTCCAAGAAATTCAGTGAATATTGATCAGAAGTTCACAGAGAGGTACAACTCTTTAGAACTTGAGAATAACCAGAGCAAACTTCTGACAGAAAAGGATCAGACAATGGGAATAAAGAGAGGTTTTTCTTATTACGTCAGTTGTTGTCCAGCGCACTGCACTGCATCCTCAAAATGAAGAGAAAAAAAACACACAAACTGAAGACAAGCAAAAACGAATCAGAAAATGTTATTTAAAAAAAAACTTCCAAAATAATGTTGAGCATACTCCCTAGCAAAACCTTTGAGATTCAATGATCACATGAGAGCTGTAAAAAAACCAGTCTGGGTAACAGATCTTTTGCGAAAAAAGCATCCAAAATGGTTTTGATCACTCACTTCAACCACAATAGCAATCAAAATTGTAAACTAGAGAATCATGACAAATGTATAGAAGCAAATCCAGACAGCAATGGTTACACAAAATACTGAGCACTGAATTCTAGACACTCAATCTACAAGCATAGTGCAGTGCAAAGCCGCTAGTGTGACATTAGCAGTTTCAATGAGGAATCTCTAACACATTGTTGTCTAATTTTTCCATCAGGGCTCTATTCCAGATGTGGTTGAAATCTTCATGGGTTTTACAGATACAAGACCACAAGGTTACCTGCTGAGTGAGAATACGTGCAGGTGAAAAGCAAATTCCTAAATAGTGGGATTTATCGGGTTTCGTTCTGTTTCCAGAAAATCTTAGATCTACCAAATACAACGTGAGATTCCATCTCAAGTCAGGCAATCAATCAAGAGGGAGGGAGAAAAAAAAGGAAATTTAGAAAAAAATGTTAATTATCAAATTGATGAAGAAGAAGAAAAGAAAAGAAAAAAGTGACGTAAGATTTAAACTCGGATCAGACAATAAAAATTACTAAACAAAATAATATAAATAAAAGGAAAACAAATCCAAAATCGTTTGTTGGAACCGACTTAAAGCCAAACAAAATCAAACACAATGACTCCTTCATTCAACTCGATCTACCAAATTCACCAAATAAAACATAACAAAACAAAAACCAACGAAACTAATCCGGCAAACTTTCAGACAGCCTCCAGGCAGGGCACACCCATCGTGGGACGCCTGCCCCTGTCCACGCCTCACTGCTGCTGCTTGGTGGCCTGGCCCGCGGCCACCTCGTGGATGGCGTCCCGAAAGCCGGCCAGCAGGCCCTGCAGACCCAGGAAGAGAGGTCCCTCTCCCTGCTGCGATGCCAGGCGGACGAAGCTGTCCCAGTCCTGCGGCAGCTCTTTGGGGCTCTGGGGATGCACTTTCTGTGCAGGCAGGAGGCTCATGAGGGGGGAGAGGGGCTGGAATTTCAAGGGACTGGATGCGACCCTCACGGGAATGGAGAAGCAGCCGAGGCTGAGGTTGCGGACCAGGTCCCCGCGGGCCCAGAGGTCCAACTCCAGGCAGCCTGAGATGGAATCCTCCTTGAGGTCAAGGTCATAGATGCTACTGCACACTTGCAGCAGCTGCCGCAGCCCTGCGCACACGGGAGGAATGTTGGCCACTGCGGAAAGAAATAAGCAACTGATCAGATGCAATTCAGAAAAAATGCAGACGAAAAAAAAAAGTTGTGGTTTTGGTAACAAAAAAAATGTAGGTAGGCCTCAACTTTTCAAATTTTTCTTCTTTTTTTTTAGAGAAGACGCCAGACTGAACAGCAATCAAAATTTATCTTTCGCTGAAAGCACTTTTCTTTAAAACCGTGGATTCCCTGAGTTCTCATAAGGCATGTACTTTGTTGTTTTCCATCGATTGCTTACCCTTTTTTCTCACGATTTAAAAATAAAAAAGGAGTTTACTTATTGACCCCAAAAAATGGTCAGTCCAGTTACCATAACATCTTTTTTTTAGAGGTTGGGGTGGGATTGGGGTGGAGGAGGCTTATCAAATGTGTTGGTGGCTGTTGGCTTGTCAAGGTACATTCAAGGACCTGAAATGACCCAGGTCTGGGAGGGTTTTCCTACAAGGGGTTGTGACAGGGTTAGAAAAAGGGGTCATTAGAAGGGAGGGTGAGGATGGGTAGGTGGGGATGGGTAGGTGGGTGGGGATGGGTAGGTGGGTGGGGAGGGGTAGGTGGGTGGGGATGGGTAGGTGGGTGGGGATGGGTAGGTGGGTGGGGATGGGTAGGTGGGTGGGGATGGGTAGGTGGGTGGGGATGGGTAGGTGGGTGGGGAGGGGTAGGTGGGTGGGGATGGGTAGGTGGGTGGGGTTGGGTAGGTTGGGGATGGGTAGGTTGGGGATGGGTAGGTTGGGGATGGGTAGGTGGGTGGGGATGGGTAGGTGGGCGGGGATGGGTAGGTGGGTGGGGATGGGTAGGTGGGTGGGGATGGGTAGGTGGGTGGGGATGGGTAGATGGGTGGGGATGGGTAGGTGGGTGGGGATGGGTAGGTGGGTGGGGAGGGTAGGTGGGTGGGGATGGGTAGGTGGGTGGGGATGGGTAGTCGGGTGGGGATGGGTAGATGGGTGGGGAGGGTAGGTGGGTGGGGATGGGTAGGTGGGCGGGGATGGGTAGGTGGGTGAGGATGGGTAGGTGGGCGGGGATGGGTAGGTGGGCGGGGATGGGTAGGTGGGTGGGGATGGGTAGGTGGGTGGGGATGGGTAGGTGGGTGGGGATGGGTAGGTGGGCGGGGATGGGTAGGTGGGTGGGGATGGGTAGGTGGGTGGGGATGGGTAGGTGGGTGGGGATGGGTAGGTGGGCGGGGATGGGTAGGTGGGCGGGGATGGGTAGGTGGGTGGGGAGGGGTAGGTGGGTAGGGAGGGGTAGGTGGGTGGGGATGGGTAGGTGGGTGGGGATGGGTAGGTGGGCGGGGATGGGTAGGTGGGCGGGGATGGGTAGGTGGGTGGGGATGGTGGGAGGGTGGGTGGGGAGGGGTAGGTGGGTGGGGAGGGGTAGGTGGGTGGGGAGGGTAGGTGGGTGGGGATGGGTAGGTGGGTGGGGATGGGTAGGTGGGCGGGGATGGGTAGGTGGGTGGGGAGGGGTAGGTGGGCGGGGATGGGTAGGTGGGTGGGGATGGGTAGGTGGGTGGGGATGGGTAGGTGGGTGGGGATGGGTAGGTGGGCGGGGATGGGTAGGTGGGTGGGGAGGGGTAGGTGGGCGGGGATGGGTAGGTGGGTGGGGATGGGTAGGTGGGTGGGGATGGGTAGGTGGGTGGGGAGGGTAGGTGGGTGGGGAGGGTAGGTGGGTGGGGATGGGTAGGTGGGTGGGGATGGGTAGGTGGGTGGGGATGGGTAGGTGGGTGGGGAATGGAAGGAAAGAGACTGAAAATGTTTCTGCTTCAAAGCTACACAAAACCTTCGTGCCAGAAGAGATGGCATGGGAGAGGTGTGAGCTGACCATTCTGTTGGATAGGTAGATGCATATAGTGAGGATATATGGGGATGGATACGAGTATGGCATTCTGTGACCAGTCTGCTGTTGCACATGGGGTGGCGTCCATTTCCCTGGTTGCTTTACATGCACAGATGGATCTGAGTGGCAAGGTTCCTGCAGACTTCCAAGAAACATATTTCAAGACTTCCATGACTTATTGAAAAAGTTAATGACTTTTTCTCGCATAAATCTGTGAAAATGTACAATTGTTTCATACTGCTAAGTGCATATGTCTTCTCTCGTTCAAAGTAATGGACAGCGGAGCGCGGACTTTGCATCTCCTGCTCAAGTGATGTTGTGCCCAGGCAAGGGAAGTAACTCTGCAGGCCATGTGACGGGAAGTGATCGATTGCACGCCGATAGGCACAACTGAAAAAACATTCGGCCAATGCAGAAATTTCACAACTTTCCCATTTACTTGTCAATTTTAGCCAAAATTTCTCCTTTTTTTTCAAGGCCCTTGAAAAAAAAATGGGGGCAAATTTCAACACTTGTCCAGGTTTTTAATGACTGCGAGAAACCTGAAATGGTCTGACCATGTCCTAAGGCTCAGACACCTGAATGTCTACCATGCACATCCTTCACAAAGAGTTTGATGACTGAAAGTGACAGTGAACTGGCAAGATAGACAAGATAAAATGGAAGAAGCATGAAGAAAGAGGAGGGAGTGGGTGGGATCGAATGGACGGAGTTTTACAGCCTATCAACCTTTGTAGGCTATAAAAAGCCATTAAGCACGATAATCACATTAGTTTAAAGCGCATAATCAAGTCACGATGTCCCTAGTTATTTGCCTCTTACAAAAAGCGTAGGGAGACATGGTGGGTCAATTCTTACCCCCAACCCACGGGGTGGGGGTGAGGGAGCAAATCATAGCGCAAAATTTCTATCAGACACATCCTTCTTAAAAATGGTCAGGTCTTCAAAAATCATAGTAAATTGCAAGTCAGAAAGATGAGATGGAAAAAACATGTTGAAAGAAATACAGAAACTGAAGACAGCATGTCATACCTACCAGACATCCGAGGATTGTACATCACTGAACACAATGGTAAATTGCAAGATAGAAGGATGAAATGGAAGAAGCATGAAGAAAGGGCAAGATGGAGAGAGAGAGAAAAGAAAGAAACAGCATGACTCAAAATACCTACAAGACACATCCCTCTGAAAGATGGTTTGGTCGTTGAAAGTGACGGTAAACTGGAACTCCTTCTGATGACTCAGGTAGGTCACATTGGCGCAGCCTGGAAGAGCAAAGTATGCCAACAGTCAGGATTCTACTGCACTTTTTGAACTTTGGGTCTAATGGCACAAGGCCAAAAACAAAAAAAAGCGTTGGCGTTGCAGTAACCGGACCAAATCTATTCCTTTCTGCATACCCAAAACTTCCTTCAAATTCAATTGTTAAAAACAAACAGACACACACACACACACACACACACACACACACACACACACACACACACACACACACACACACACACACATACACTCAAACTGCCCTGCAAGCGCTTAGGGAATCCACTATTTATGTTCAAACAGTTGTTTTCAGTGAAAGAGAAATTTATGTTCAATCTGGCCTCTATAACTTTTAAAAATAAAAGGTACTAAATCATTTTCTTTCCATTTTTTGTTGCTGTTGCAGTAATACCATCGCGTGTAGGTCTGCGGCAAGTAGGGTCGTTGCCTATGTATCACAAATTGTCTGCTTTTGCAATCAAATCTCACCAAGCATTTAAACAAGCCAAGCCACTCTGCAGCTGACTTGCGAGTGAGTGTAGTCAAGGGGGATCTACGCAAGCCACAACGGTGACAGGTGACCCAGCAGCAACTCCTCAAGAAATTCAGGACCCATGAGACAGGGCTGCACCATGATTCATGGCTCACTACCAGTAATTCCCACGCCTTCTCACCTCTCACCGTGCCACTTGTCAGCCTGCAAATGCCGCCCATGTCCTCCTACCTGTTTTGAGAGGGGTGAGCGTGCCAGCGGGGGTTTTCGAGATGGGGGTTCTGCAAGACTATCATTGGTGGTGGCTGAGACTATCATTGGTGGTGGTTGAGACTATCATTGGTGGTGGGTGAGACTATCATCGGTGGTGGTTGAGACTATCATCGGTGGTGGGTGAGACTATCATCGGTGGTGGTTGAGACTATCATTGGTGGTGGCTGAGACTATCATTGGTGGTGGTTGAGTGGTTGAGACTATCATCGGTGGTGGTTGAGACTATCATCGGTGGTGGTTGAGACTATCATCGGTGGTGGTTGAGACTATCATCGGTGGTGGTTGAGACCATCATTGGTGGTGGGTGAGACTATCATCGGTGGTGGTTGAGACTATCATCGGTGGTGGTTGAGACCATCATTGGTGGTGGGTGAGACTATCATTGGTGGTGGCTGAGACTATCATTGGTGGTGGTTGAGACTATCATCGGTGGTGGTTGAGACTATCATCGGTGGTGGTTGAGACTATCATTGGTGGTGGTTGAGACTATCATTGGTGGTGGTTGAGACTATCATCGGTGGTGGTTGAGACTATCATTGGTGGTGGTTGAGTGGTTGAGACTATCATCGGTGGTGGTTGAGACTATCATCGGTGGTGGTTGAGACTATCATCGGTGGTGGTTGAGACTATCATCGGTGGTGGTTGAGACTATCATTGGTGGTGGGTGAGACTATCATTGGTGGTGACTGAGACTATCATCGGTGGTGGTTGAGACTATCATTGGTGGTGGGTGAGACTATCATCGGTGGTGGTTGAGACTATCATCGGTGGTGGTTGAGACTATCATTGGTGGTGGTTGAGACTATCATTGGTGGTGGTTGAGACTATCATCGGTGGTGGTTGAGACTATCATCGGTGGTGGTTGAGACTATCATTGGTGGTGACTGAGACTATCATTGGTGGTGGTTGAGTGGTTGAGACTATCATTGGTGGTGGTTGAGACTATCATTGGTGGTGACTGAGACTATCATTGGTGGTGGTTGAGTGGTTGAGACTATCATTGGTGGTGGTTGAGACTATCATTGGTGGTGGTTGAGACTATCATCGGTGGTGGTTGAGACTATCATTGGTGGTGACTGAGACTATCATTGGTGGTGGTTGAGTGGTTGAGACTATCATTGGTGGTGGTTGAGACTATCATTGGTGGTGACTGAGACTATCATTGGTGGTGGTTGAGTGGTTGAGACTATCATTGGTGGTGGTTGAGACTATCATTGGTGGTGACTGAGACTATCATTGGTGGTGGTTGAGACTATCATTGGTGGTGGGTGAGACTATCATCAGTGGTGGCTGAGACCATCACCGGTGGTGGGTGAGACTATCATTGGTGGTGGTTGAGACTATCATCGGTGGTGGTTGAGACTATCATTGGTGGTGGGTGAGACTATCATTGGTGGTGACTGAGACTATCATCGGTGGTGGTTGAGACCATCATTGGTGGTGGGTGAGACTATCATCGGTGGTGGTTGAGACTATCATCGGTGGTGGTTGAGACCATCATTGGTGGTGGGTGAGACTATCATTGGTGGTGACTGAGACTATCATTGGTGGTGGCTGAGACTATCATCGGTGGTGGTTGATACTATCATCGGTGGTGGTTGATACTATCATTGGTGGTGGTTGATACTATCATCGGTGGTGGTTGAGACTATCATTGGTGGTGGTTGAGTGGTTGAGACTATCATCGGTGGTGGTTGAGACTATCATCGGTGGTGGGTGAGACTATCATCGGTGGTGGTTGAGACTATCATTGGTGGTGGCTGAGACCATCATCGGTGGTGGTTGATACTATCATCGGTGGTGGTTGATACTATCACTGGTGGTGGCTGAGACTACCATTGGTGGTGGTTGAGACTATCATCGGTGGTGGTTGAGACTATCATTGGTGGTGGGTGAGACTATCATCGGTGGTGGCTGAGACCATCATCGGTGGTGGTTGAGACTATCATTGGTGGTGGCTGAGACTATCATTGGTGGTGGTTGATACTATCATTGGTGGTGGTTGATACTATCATCGGTGGTGGTTGAGACTATCATTGGTGGTGGGTGAGACTATCATCGGTGGTGGCTGAGACCATTATTGGTGGTGGTTGAGACTATCATTGGTGGTGGCTGAGACTATCATCAGTGGTGGTTGATACTATCATTGGTGGTGGTTGATACTATCATTGGTGGTGGTTGATACTATCATCGGTGGTGGTTGAGACTATCATTGGTGGTGGCTGAGACTACCATTGGTGGTGGTTGAGACTATCATCGGTGGTGGTTGAGACTATCATTGGTGGTGGGTGAGACTATCATCGGTGGTGGTTGAGACCATCATCGGTGGTGGTTGAGACTATCATTGGTGGTGGCTGAGACTATCATTGGTGGTGGCTGAGACTATCATTGGTGGTGGTTGATACTATCATCGGTGGTGGTTGATACTATCATCGGTGGTGGTTGAGACTATCATCGGTGGTGGTTGAGACTATCATTGGTGGTGGGTGAGACTATCATCGGTGGTGGCTGAGACCATCATCGGTGGTGGGTGAGACTATCATCGGTGGTGGTTGATACTATCATCGGTGGTGGTTGATACTATCATCGGTGGTGGTTGAGACTATCATCGGTGGTGGTTGAGACTATCATTGGTGGTGGGTAAGACTATCATCGGTGGTGGCTGAGACCATCATCGGTGGTGGGTGAGACTATCATCGGTGGTGGTTGATACTATCATCGGTGGTGGTTGATACTATCATCGGTGGTGGTTGAGGCTATCATTGGTGGTGGCTGAGACTATCATTGGTGGTGGTTGAGACTATCATTGGTGGTGGTTGAGGCTATCATTGGTGGTGGCTGAGACTATCATTGGTGATGGTTGAGACTATCATCGGTGGTGGCTGAGACTATCATCGGTGGTGGGTGAGACTTAGAATCATCGGTGGTGGCTGAGACTATCATTGGTGGTGGTTGAGACTATCATTGGTGGTGGTTGAGACTATCATTGGTGGTGGTTGAGACTATCATTGGTGGTGGTTGAGACTATCATTGGTGGTGGTTGAGACTATCATTGGTGGTGGTTGAGACTATCATCGGTGGTGGGTGAGACTATCATCGGTGGTGGTTGAGTGGTTGAGACTATCATCGGTGGTGGGTGAGACTATCATCGGTGGTGGTTGAATGGTTGAGACTATCATCGGTGGTGGTTGAGACTATCATTGGTGGTGGTTGAGACTATCATTGGTGGTGGTTGAGACTATCATTGGTGGTGGTTGAGACTATCATTGGTGGTGGCTGAGACTATCATTGGTGGTGGGTGAGACTATCATCGGTGGTGGGTGAGACCATCATCGGTGGTGGTTGAGACCATCATCGGTGGTGGTTGAGACTATCATTGGTGGTGGTTGAGACTATCATTGGTGGTGGTTGAGACTATCATTGGTGGTGGTTGAGACTATCATTGGTGGTGGCTGAGACTATCATCGGTGGTGGTTGATACTATCATTGGTGGTGGTTGATACTATCATCGGTGGTGGGTGAGACTATCATCGGTGGTGGTTGAGACTATCATTGGTGGTGGCTGAGACTATCATCGGTGGTGGTTGAGACTATCATTGGTGGTGGTTGAGACTATCATTGGTGGTGGTTGAGACTATCATCGGTGGTGGCTGAGACTATCATCGGTGGTGGGTGAGACTTATAATCATCGGTGGTGGGTGAGACTATCATTGGTGGTGACTGAGACTATCATTGGTGGTGGCTGAGACTATCATCGGTGGTGGTTGAGACTATCATTGGTGGTGACTGAGACTATCATTGGTGGTGGTTGAGACTATCATCGGTGGTGGTTGAGACTATCATCGGTGGTGGTTGATACTATCATCGGTGGTGGTTGAGACTATCATTGGTGGTGGCTGAGACTATCATTGGTGGTGGTTGAGACCATCATTGGTGGTGGCTGAGACTATCATCGGTGGTGGTTGAGACTATCATCGGTGGTGGTTGAGACTATCATCGGTGGTGGTTGAGACTATCATCGGTGGTGGGTGAGACTTATAATCATCGGTGGTGGGTGAGACCATCATCGGTGGTGGTTGAGACTATCATCGGTGGTGGGTGAGACTTAGAATCATCGGTGGTGGTTGAGACTATCATCGGTGGTGGTTGAGACTATCATCGGTGGTGGGTGAGACTTATAATCATCGGTGGTGGGTGAGACTATCATCGGTGGTGGTTGAGACTATCATCGGTGGTGGTTGAGACTATCATCGGTGGTGGGTGAGACTATCATCGGTGGTGGTTGAATGGTTGAGACTATCATCGGTGGTGGTTGAGACTATCATCGGTGGTGGTTGAGACTATCATTGGTGGTGGGTGAGACTATCATTGGTGGTGACTGAGACTATCATCGGTGGTGGGTGAGACTATCATCGGTGGTGGTTGAGTGGTTGAGACTATCATCGGTGGTGGGTGAGACTATCATCGGTGGTGGTTGAGTGGTTGAGACTATCATCGGTGGTGGGTGAGACTATCAGCGGTGGTGGGTGGCCGAACAACGACTTACTGCCCACTGCAGTCGACTCCTTCATCAACCAGATTGTTTTTCCTGGGTTCTTTGTTTTGTCTTGAACACCAACTATAAACTTTTTGCTTATAACTGTTCCTCAAACACGGTCTTGCTGTCAAGCTACCCCCCTATTTGCGTTTCTTTTGTGGCTCAGTATACATTACTGAACATGCAAATGCACACACACACGCACTCACACACACACTCACACTCACACACAAAAATGCACGCACACATGCAAATACACACACACTCGCACACGCACACACACTCACACACACACTCACACTCACACACACACTCGCACACACACACACACTCACACTCACACACTCACACTCACACACACACAAACACAAACACACATGCAAATACACACACACTCGCACAAGCACACACGCACACACACACACACACACACACACACACACTCACACACACACTCACACACACACGCACACACACACACACACACAAACACAAACACACATGCAAATGCACACACACACGCACGCATGCACACACACACACTCACACACACACTCACACACACACTCACACACACACAAACATGCATGCACACATGCACGCACACATGTACACTGGCGGCAATGGAGGGACATCCTCTTCACTGATGAGAGCCGATTTTGTGTCCATCACGCTGATGGACGTATTCGAGTGTGGAGGAGACGTAACGAGAGGTTCCGGTGCTGCTGAGCCCACTGCAGTCGTTGCTGCCGGTGTCTTGGTGTCAAAACAGGCTGCCTGGAAGGTCGGCAGCAGTACAGACGACGTTTGGTGAGCCGGCGCCGCACAGTTTCCCCAGAGATGGGTGCACCATGCCTACCAATGGTGTTCCTGGCAGTTTCTGAGGCAGGTGTGAACGGTTGATGCAGGTGATAGCGGTGAATCTGCCGATCTTGACGTCCTGTGGTCAAATGAGGTCTACCGCTTCTAGGGTTGCCAGAGACTTCTCCATTCGCCCTGAACCTGGCCCATAGACAGCAGATTGTTGATACAGCCACGCCAAAAGCAGCTGCGACCTGTGCAGGGCGATTCCCACCTTGAAGTCGGCCGATGGCTCTTTCTCTCTCGGTGGCGCTCAGTCTCGCCATCGTTGTTGGCTGAAAATGACTGCTTTCACAGGGTGGCACAAACTGGCCTTTTATTGCCAGCAAAGTGTAAATACTGTTCAGCCAAAAAAAATCGACTTGACTCTTTGCATTCGCTTTCCACATGGAAAAACATGTTTCCGTATTCAGAGCGCTGCTGTGCGCTTGTTTTCAGTGACACTGGCCTGATTTTCACACATTGCATGCTAAGATCAATTCTGAATCAGATCAATACACAAAAAATGTGTCAGCAAATTTGCAGCGCTTGAAATTACCTAAAAGTCAAGCTACCCCCCTATTTGCGTTTCTTTTGTGGCTCAGTATACATCCACCTGTCACACTGATGTTCTGATCAGTAACACCATGTATTCATGTTACTCAATTATGTTTAGTTCGGCACAATTGTCATAATGAGCAGATGGTTACTGTGCACTCATCTGTCTCACATTCAGTTCAGTACACCCATGTATTTTAATGATGTTCAGTTCAGTACACCCACGGATCTCACCAATGTTCAGTTCAGTGCACCCACTG
>JAWQFJ010013213.1:167500-170000 GCA_034096865.1 Theodoxus fluviatilis | reverse complement strand
TTCTGTCTTATGCCAATCATTCTGTCAAGTCAAACTGGGACACATGCACTTTTCAGAGCTTAAATATAAATCACCGATCAAATATCTCAACCCAGAACAGATCACGTAGCCTGTCAGCCACCAGCCAACTGTGATACAGTGAATGCATATATATAATTACAGAGAGCAAACTGCAGGAGTCAGCACCAGCATGCGCCATGCTTGCAAATTGAGCACTGCGTAAGCTTCTGCTAAACCCTGCATGAAACAAAGAACAGCCCAGCCGTCCTCCTTCCCACAAGTCTGGCTGGATGCAACAGAAGAAAGGTCATGGCTGGAGACTGTTGAATTTCAAGGCATCCTCAATGCACTACCAGCAATGCAGTGCACATGACATCTCCAGAGGAGGCATGCAAACCCGCATCACCCAGTGTTGTGACAACGAAATACACTGTCACTTTTCACCAGATGCCACTCTTCACCACACTCCAATGTTATTCCAGTTAGCCACTAGTCCATGTTAGGGAGTTGAAGTGGAGGGGGGGTGGGGGAGGGAATTAGGGTGATAGGGGGGGTGGGGTGAGGGGAGGAAAGGAAAGAAAAAAGGAAGGGACAGACAGCCGGACAGACAGGGAGGGAGGGAGGGAGGGAGGGAGGGAGCTAAAGAGGGAGGGAGGGAGGGGGAAAGGGAGAGGGAGGGATGGGACAGACAAAAATAGACAAGACAGACAGAAATAGACAAAACAGACAAAACACGCGCACACACGCACCACACCCATAAAGACACCCACCCACAAAGACACCCACCCACAAAGGCACCCACCCACAAAGGCACCCACCCACAAAGTCACACACCCACAAAGACACAAACCTACAAAGACACACACCCACAAAGACACACACCCACAAAGACACCCACCCACAAACACACACACACACACAAAGACACACACATACAAACACACACATACAAATACACACACAGATACACACACAGAGCAACAGAGACAAAAAGAGATAGCAATAGAATTCAGATTGCACAATCATTACTCATCGTTGCAATCAGAATCACATGATTTAACACTTAAGGCAATCAAAACAGGAAGTGGATGTCATCCCCCTTACCAAACCCATAATCCCCTCTCCCCCCAGTTCCTTCCTGCTCTGCCCCAAACCCCAACACCTATCCAAGCTCCCATGTTTGTGTACTGTGCCCCCTCTTTCCCATCTCCCTGACAGCTTGACAGATCATCTTCCCCCACATGATGACCGGCATAGAGATACATACAGTACATGCGGAGGATGGGAGTTATGCATGGGGACATTATAAACTTTTCCACAACT
This sequence comes from Theodoxus fluviatilis, assembly GCA_034096865.1. Taxonomy (NCBI): domain Eukaryota; kingdom Metazoa; phylum Mollusca; class Gastropoda; order Cycloneritida; family Neritidae; genus Theodoxus; species Theodoxus fluviatilis. The sequence continues at coordinate 168,677 of JAWQFJ010013213.1, read as the reverse complement.
TCTCTCCAACAAACCAAGTCTACCTCTAAGAGGTTTTCACACACACACACACACACACACACACACACACACACACACACACACACACACACACACACACACACACACACACACACACACACACACACACACACACACAATCTCTGCATTACTTTTCTTCTGCTTTAAATAAAGAAAGTACACCTGATGATTGTATCCTATTAAAAATTGACAGATAAGAGTACCCTTCTCATAATAGATCGATGCTTTTTGAAAACTGTCAACGATGAAGCAGATTTCCCGATTTAATAAGACTGTCTACATGCAGCAAATCCTGTGTGGTACAACATACTGCAAATCCTGTGTGGTACAACATACTGCAAATCCTGTGTGGTACAACGTACTGCAAATCCTGTGTGGTACAACATACTGCAAATCCTGTGTGGTACAACATACTGCAAATCCTGTGTGGTACAACATACTGCAAATCTCACCTAGTGTTACTGCAAAATCCTGCCTGTTATATTCAATTTATACTGCAAATCCTGCCTGCTGTAAGTGTTACACATACTGCAAATCCTGTCTGCTGTTACACATACTGCAAATCCTGCCTGCTGTTACGTATACTGCAAATCCTGTCTGCTGTTACACATACTGCAAATCCTGCAAATCCTGCCTGCTGTTAGTGTTACACATACTGCAAATCCTGCCTGCTGTTACACATACTGTGAATCCTGTAGACCTGCTTACACATACTGCAAATCCTGCCCAGTGTAACATACTGCAAATCCTGCCAGGTGTAACACACTGCAGTACTACGAAACAGCACCTTGTCCCATGCACAAAGAATGCTCTCATAATGGATGGTTGGATGGAAGGATGAAAAAAGGGATAGAGGGGAGATTGCATGGTTTGCATTTATCAGCCTTTGTTGCGGGTTATTTAAGCTGAAAGAGTCGTTATCGGCAAAATTTCTGGATACTGTACCCGAGTTTTGAAATTTCGGCCTTACGGTCACGTGACTCGCACGCCGGGGGAGTTATGCTAAGATCCGGCCGCGTTAATGTATAGGTCTGCGTTTTGTGACAAACGTCTTGCTCGGCGATACTGTACTCCATGCATCTTAACGGTCCTCGTGATTCGGGTGTAATCTTAAGCTAAACGACGTTTATAAATGTCCGTTCTCGCGAGAAATGCC
>JAWQFJ010013213.1:62500-162500 GCA_034096865.1 Theodoxus fluviatilis | reverse complement strand
GAAGACATCGAGACAAAAATAAATGATGACTGGTGTATCTAGAAAGTTTATCAAAGGAAGAAAAGATGATGCTCATCAAATCTCTCACCACGCCAGATCCATTGCTGGATACATTGTTCAGGAGATCTTTCGGCGTACGGCCTTGCGGCGAAAATGACATGATGAGAGAATTGTAGATGGTAAAATACGAACCATTTTCTGGTGGATCCAAAACTGAATACTGTCGTGTACACACTGACGTGGAAAGATGACTATTAATAAGAAAAAAACACACGACAAACACCAAAATCAAAAGGCTTTCGGGCATACGCCCTTCTTCAGTTAATACAGAAACACATAAATGATGCAACACGTGACGACATTGAGACAAAAATAAATGATGACTGGTGTATCTAGAAAGTTTATCAAAGGAAGAAAAGATGATGCTCATCAAATCTCTCACCACGCCAGATCCATTGCTGGATACATTGTTCAGGAGATCTTTCGGCGTACGGCCTTGCGGCGAAAATGACATGATGAGAGAATTGTAGATGGTAAAATACGAACCATTTTCTGGTGGATCCAAAACTGAATACTGTCGTGTACACACTGACGTGGAAAGATGACTATTAATAAGAAAAAAACACACGACAAACACCAAAATCAAAAGGCTTTCGGGCATACGCCCTTCTTCAGTTAATACAGAAACACATAAATGATGCAACACGTGACGTACGATGCGATTATGAAGACATCGAGACAAAAATAAATGATGACTGGTATAGAATAGAATAGAATAGAATTCTTCGGCTTGCTTAGGCGTCCAGGGCCTATCGCCGATTCTGGTAGTTCTCTGGCTGTATTTTTATTGTTCTTATGGATAAAGAAAAAATTAGAGAGAAAAAAAAGGCCTAATTGCTGTGCATCATCTGCGCCAGTGGTTCCTCCAGCTTGAACATATATCCTTGTAGATGCTTGTCCACTCTGTTCTTGAACGAGTTCAGGCTCGGTGCCTCAACTACGCTGTTTGGGAGGCTGTTCCACATGTTGATAACTCGCTGGGTGAAGAAATGCTGTCGTAAAGCCATATTGCATCGGTTTTTCTTGAGCTTGTAGGCGTGACCTCTTGTGACACTATTGTCATCGCAGGAAAACAGATTCTCTCCAATCTGATACATGCCGTGCGTATACTTGTACACTTCTATCAGGTCACCTCTAGTTCTTCTGTAGCACAGACTAGGGAGCCTCATCTTGACAAGTCTTTGTTCATATGTGAGATCCTTCAATCCCGGAATTATTTTTGTGGCCCTCCTCTGTACTCTCTCAACGAGTTTTTTGTCTCTTTCCAGATAGGGTGCCCAAACTACATTTCCAAACTCTAGGTGCGGTCGTACTAGTGCTATGAACAGTAGCCTCATGGATTCACAGTCCAAGTGTTCGTATGATCGCCGGATGAGACCCAATAGTCTATTTGCTTTGTTAACCTGCGTTTCAATGTGTTGGGAGAACTTCAGCTCACTATCTATCTGCACTCCCAGGTCCCTCTCCACTCTAGTCTCTTCAAGCGTCACCCTTTCTTGACTGCCATGTTTTCTCATTTCATATTTTCTTTTAGAATTGTTTTTACCTAGGTGTAGCACCTTACACTTGTCCGCATTGAAGCGCATTTGCATTTATCAAAGGAAGAAAAGATGATGCTCATCAAATCTCTCACCACGCCAGATCCATTGCTGGATACATTGTTCAGGAGATCTTTCGGCGTACGGCCTTGCGGCGAAAATGACATGATGAGAGAATTGTAGATGGTAAAATACGAACCATTTTCTGGTGGATCCAAAACTGAATACTGTCGTGTACACACTGACGTGGAAAGATGACTATTAATAAGAAAAAAACACACGACAAACACCAAAATCAAAAGGCTTTCGGGCATACGCCCTTCTTCAGTTAATACAGAAACACATAAATGATGCAACACGTGACGTACGATGCGATTATGAAGACATCGAGACAAAAATAAATGATGACTGGTGTATCTAGAAAGTTTATCAAAGGAAGAAAAGATGATGCTCATCAAATCTCTCACCACGCCAGATCCATTGCTGGATACATTGTTCAGGAGATCTTTCGGCGTACGGCCTTGCTATGGTCTGGAGTGAATAATCGAGAGTGCAGCTGTAGCCCATGTGTAGGGGCAGCATGTGGGTAATAATTCAGTAGGGGAGGATTTCCTCTTGGTTACATAACTCATAAGTATTGTTCCTTAGGTGCAATAGGAGTGTATTCTGTGGTAGGAACCGCCACTCACCACTCATGTGGTAGTGACTTGCCGCCATTCGCCATAGACGCTACCATAACACGCGTGTGTAGTGGAGAACGCGATAAGCATGGCCGGAGGCACGCAGGTTCTTACCGTCACCGTGGGCATGCTCATGTCGGGGAGGGGAGAGAGAAACAGCGCGAGTACACAGGGACTGGCACACAACAGCATTCCACGCAGACACCATTCACGCTAGGGCAAACGCGCACACTTTCATCCCAGAGAGAGAGCAATTGTCACCTACCTTCACTCTTGGCTGGTGCCGGTGTAGTAGAATATTTCGGAACCAGGATAAATCGGAACCGGTTCCCAAACATCCTAGGATATTTCGGAACCATTCCCATTTATCCCGCACCTGGCGGCAGGATATTTGGGAACCACCAGGATATTTCGGAACCACCTTCTACATGCTTTCGTATGATTTTCTGAGTTTCTAGACGGTTTCAAATCAGAGTTTACACTTTGTACACTTTATATTTGTAATTCATAAACAAGGAGATAAACAGGTAGGCGAGAATAGAATTTTTACACGGAATGATGCAGACAAAATATTAGTGAAGCCATGTGGGCCTTCTGTGTGTGAATTTGTAATTCATACACAAGGAGATACACAGGTAGGTGAGAAGATATTTATTGCACAACCTCATCAAAGTGTGAGAAACTCTTCACAATCTGTTCAGAAAAAGTCGCAAAGTCAAAAATTTATGTGGGCTAATGACCTTCTAGACGGTTCCGAAATATCCTGGTGGTTCCGAAAAATCCTGCCACCAGGGCCAGGATAAATCGGAATGGTTCCGAAATATCCTGCCACCAGGGCCAGGATGAATCAGAATGGTTCCGATTTGTCCGGTTCCGAAATATCCTGCGACACCGGGTCCACGCGCCCTCTCCTCACAGTCGCACGCTGTCGCGCACGCCTCCACCACCGCGTGCTCGCACACCCTCGCACCCTTCCCTGGCGCCCTCTGGGCAAACTTCCTTTGCCCCTCGGCACGCCCGGTGTAAACTCCCTTCACACCTCTATGAGTCTATTCCCACAACAGGTGAACTTCCTTCACACTTCTATAAGTCTATTCCCACAACAGGTGAACTTCCTTCACACACTCCCTCTTCTCCCAACCGCTCACCACTAGCCGTAAACTCTCTCTAACAGTCTCTCGAACCTATCAGCCTTCTGTCTCTCATGAAGTGGCCAGTAAATCCCGTGGCAATATCCAATCTCGCTCGCCCGTGATAACCCATGCAATCTCGCTCGCTCGCAATAGACCGCAATAGCCCGCAATCATGTGCTCTCGATTGACCCCCGTGTAGCCTAACAATCTGCTATATACCCATCAGCAGCGACCGCCCCCTCGCGGTGACCTTGTGGTCTACGGGAGATCACTCGAACAGCCTAACCCGGAACTACTTCCTACCACAATTCCATATCATAATGTTCACCAAAGATCATATACACGATCAGGCTTGTTCAGGAGGCGCAGCGCTGCAAAGCGCTGCTCAGCGCTCATGTGATTCACTCCTGTGAACAGCAATTTTGGGGCGTGATTCACTCAGCGCTGAGCAGCGCTGTGAATCCCCAATCCGACGTGATTCAGACGATTTTGCGTCAAATTCAAAATGGCGTCTTCGATCCCGCACTGGCCGTCAATGCGTAAAATGACCCTCAGAAACATCATTTTGGGACTGGAACGGGCTTTATTTGCCCCAAGCGCTCTGTATGTGCGAGTAATGGCAAGTAAGGATGACACAGTAGTGGACTTTATTCATGCAGAATACATTTAAACGTGCATAAAAGATGTCTGTGGCAAAGAAAACACTTTCTTCGCGTCTATCAACACAACATGGGGCGCAGAAGATTTACCTCCCCTTTAACAAGTGAAGCGCTGCTCTACATCTTCGGTGTTCAGGAGAGGCAAAGAGCGCTCAATTGCCAACATGAAGCGCTCATGCAGCGCGTTGTACTCCTGAACAAGCCTTTAAGATGACTCACTCGGATACTTTGAACGAGGCTTCTTTTTGAGTTACCTCCCCCTAGCTCAAGAGCTGTCAGAACCATTGGCCCTTGTCTTTCAGAAATCCTTAAGTGAAGGTGCACTCCCATTAGACTGGAAAGAAGCGCAAGTTACTCCCTTGTTTAAAAAAGGGGAAAAAGATATGCCAAACAACTACAGGCCAGTCAGCTTGACAGGTGTAGTGTGCAAACAGCTAGAATCCCTGGTGAGGGATGAAGTTTCTAGGCATTTGGTTGCAAACAGTCTACTGTCAAGTTTTCAGCACGGTTTTGTGTCAGGTCGGTCCTGCACCACCAACCTATTGACTACACTAGAGAAATGGACTCAGATGATTGATGATGGTTTGCCAGTGGATGCTAAGGCCTTTGACGCAGTACCGCATGAACGACTTTTGAGAAAGGTGGAAGCCCTGGGAATTGGCGGAAAGATTCTCAGTTGGATCAGATATTTTTTGTCGGATAGGAGGCAGAGAGTCAGAATTAATGGTGTACTATCAGACTGGTCAGCTGTGAAAAGCGGGGTGCCTCAGGGGAGCATACTCGGTCCGATTCTCTTTGTGATGTTCATTAACGACCTTCCCGATGCAGTGGAAAGTCTGTGCTCCATGTATGCGGACGATACCAAACTGTACAGATCTGTAGAAAAGGAGGAAAATGGCGTAAAGTTGCAAACAGATCTGGATGCTCTGGTGGACTGGGCGGACAGGTGGCAAATGCGCTTCAATGCGGACAAATGTAAGGTGCTACACCTAGGTAAAAACAATTCTAAAAGGAAATAGGAAATGAGAAAGCATGGCAGTCAAGAAAGGGTGACGCTTGAAGAGACTAGAGTGGAGAGGGACCTGGGAGTGCAGATAGATAGTGAACTGAAGTTCTCCCAACACATCGAAACGCAGGTTAACAAAGCAAATAGACTATTGGGTCTCATCCGGCGATCATACGAACACTTGGTCTGTGAATCCATGAGGCTACTGTTCATAGCACTAGTACGACCGCACCTAGAGTTTGGAAATGTATGAAGAAAGACTTGTCAAGATGAGGCTCCCTAGTCTGTGCTACAGAAGAACTAGAGGTGACCTAGTACAGTAGTAGAAATGTACAAGTATACGCACGGCATGTACCAGATTGGAGAGAATCTGTTTTCCTGCGATGACAATAGTGTCACAAGAGGTCATGCCTACAAGCTCAAGAAAAACCCATGCAATGCGGCTTTACGACAGCATTTCTTCACACAGCGAGTTATAAACATGTGGAACAGCCTCCCGAATAGCGTAGTTGAGGAACCGAGCCTGAACTCGTTCAAGAACAGAGTGGACAAGCATCTACAAGGATATATATATGTTCAAGCTGGAGGAACCACTGGCACAGATGCTGCACAGCAATTAGGCCATTTTTAAAATCTCTTTTTCTTTATCTCACAGTCACAAGTGATATAGACTAGGCCTGGTAAAAGACCAGTATCCATAAGAACAATAAAAATACAGCCAGAGAACCACCAGAATCGGCGATAGGCCCTGGACGCCTACAAGCCGAAGAATTCTATTATATTCTATGCAAATGGTACAAGATGCTAAGACTGTTAATACATTGTGTGTGTGTGTGTGTGTGTGTGTGTGTGTGTGTGTGTGTGTGTGTGTGTGTGTATGTGTGGTGTGTGAAAGGAATAAAGTTTGGTGTGAATTATAATGTACAAGGTATGTATAGGCCAAAAAAAAAATGGTGTGGTTACCGTAACCCGACCTACCCTATTCTGGGGCGCTGACCCTACATCTTTTTATTGAAAATGTTGAAGTTTTTTTTTAATATCAAAGTTGTGGGTTGAGGGAGGATCGATCGTTCAGTCTCAGGAAACAACCTGTGTAGAACAGACGACGCAGGGCGCAAAGGGAAGTAACTTACCTCGTTCCTCAAGCCTCGTTCTGAAAACAAACAAAAATGGCGTGCCGCGAACGTTTGGTGGCGACTGTTACCTCAAAATGTGACCATCAAGACGGCAATAAGCAGATTTCCGCATATCCAGAGACGGCATCGATGACGGAAGTTTTTCTTAACATTCATCCCGAATTGAACATGAAAAAAATATGGGGTGGTCGCTCGTGGCTACGGTGATGCAGAGCTGCCAACCCACCATCATGCCAAAGAGTAGCAACTAGCATCCAGAGCTTTTTGGAGTAGCATTTAAGAAATAGGCGTAGCACACACGCACAAGAAGGAAAATGGCGATGTTTGCGCGGGGGGGGGGGGGGCTGTCAAGTCGCTGAGCGCTGAGCCGCCGACGTGAAGCGGGGGGGGGGGGTTCTACGTGACGGTCAAAAGTTCAGTTCGACGCTCAGCGCTGAACCGCCAGCATAAAGCGGGTGTGTGTGTGTGTGTGTGTGTGTGTGTGTGTTTCTTCGTGACGGTCAAAAGTTCAGTTCCAGGCTTTGAAAAATCGTAGTTTTTCCCTGACGATCGTAGCATCGTAGCAAGCACGGCGAAATCGTAGCATGCTACGCCTAAATCGTAGCACTTGGCAGCTCTGGTGATGTGACCACATGCAAAGCAGATGGGGATGGGTTTGAGTTGGCTTGGGGTTTGACTGTTGGAGAGGTCGGGGACACGTTTGAACTGAAGGCGATACATTTCAAATGTGAAGTTTTGCAAGCCGAGAGTGAGGAAGAAGAAGAGGATGATCAACATGCAGCACAAGTTCCTGATGCATTTCAATTACATCTGGTTCACGTTAGGGGCACCGATGGTTGGTCACATGATACTGACACTAGCAGGACAGACAATCTCATATCAGCCATATCTTCACTGGTAAGTCAATGCTTTTCTATACCTAATTCCAAGAGAAGTTAAGTCAAAATTGTTCAAAGGGAATATCCGCTGGCTGTTCGCACACTTATTTCCAAGTCGAGTAGGTTTAAATTGGTTTCCACGAGAAATATAAAGTTATTTAAAAAAAGTTATTGCCGACCTACCTACCCTATTTTTTTGGCTATGTTACCTTAACCACACCATTTTTTTGGCCTAAGCACAGTATCTTTTGTTCGGATATACATATTTCGCAATATATCTTCCCCTTAGCTTATCATATGTGCTACATTCTAGCAAGAAGTGGGTTTCGTTTTCAAGTGTGCTACAAAATGGACAAACCAGATCGTTTGTTTCATTGTGCCTGTAATGCTGGTTAACTCTCAATGTATTTATTCCAAATCGGAAGCGAATGAAGGAATCTCTAAACTTTTTAATGGTTAGGAAACTCAGATAACTTTCCGTCCCAAATAAGTCCTTTACGTTAGAGTACCATATGAATCTTTGACTGTTGTGATGTCGTTCATCCCATGACTGACGATAGCAGTCCTGTAATCTTTGCTTTATTTGTTTCAAGAAGGATGTCCGGTTCCTTACTCCACCATTCAACCAAACATACATAAATCCAAATCTACACAATGTGTTTTTAACTAGGCTAGTCCAATTCTTTCTTTCAGGGATATTAGAATGAAGTAGCATTTCATATGCTTGTCTTGGTAATCTTTGAACAGGTAGTTTTGACAGCCTCAGCCAATATTTTATTGCTCTGATTGTGCTGTTAATATGCAGGGGATATCTACCCAGTTCACCATACACAAGATGACTGGGTGTTCTAACATCTAAACCCAAAAATCTTTTGCACGCGAAAGTATGCACCTTTTCCACCATGTCTGGGCTTTCTAGGCCCCATAACTCTGCACCATATAGCAAGGACGATTGTACTTGCGCATCAAAAAGTTTGAAAAATATAATCGGATTTATATTGTGAAATGACCACATGGTTTTCATAATCTGTACGACTTTCTGCTTGCCTCTAGAGGCATTCTCTTCTATAGAGGCACTTTAAGATATTTTGGTGGTGAAAGTACATCCCAGGTACTTATAGCTATTTACCACGTCCAATCTTGTTCCATTCAAAAACCATTTTTCGCCCTCAGATAAATGCCCACCTCTCCGGAAGACCATTACTTTGGTTTTACTAATATTTACTCGGAGATTGAGTGTCCCGGATATGTAAGCTAGAGAATTGAGCTGATTTTGTAACCCACTCGGGGTGGTAGATAATAGGACAATACCAACTGCGAAGAGTAGGGCAAATATTTCCTCTCTGCCTGGTAGCATCTGAATGCCATGTTTACCATGTGATCTGATGTAATCTGCTACAGTATTGATATATATGAGGAAGAGAGATGTGCTCTCTTTGGCACCTTGCTTCACGCCGACTGGACATGTGAAGAACTCGGACGTTATATGGTTCCATCTAACACAAGATTGTACATTTGAATACATCGCTTTAAACATATTGGTAAATTTTGCTGACAAACCACTTTTTTTCAATATCTTCCAAAGTTGGAAGCGGTCAACCGAGTCAAAAGCTTTTTTATAATCTACGAATGCCACATATAACTTTCCCCTGCCCTGCCCATAAACATGCTTCATTGCTATTGAATGGAGGGTAAAGACGTGATCAATGGTAGAATGGTCGGGGCGAAATCCGGCTTGCTCGTTACCAAGTTTTCCCTCAACCTCCAGCCAAGTCCTAAAACGTCTGGCTAAAATTGATGAGAAGATCTTGCTTATGATTGGTTGTAGAGAGATGCCTCTGTAATTGTCAGGATTCATTTTATCGCCTGATTTATGAATCGGGACTATAACAGACAGCGACCACTGCCGAGGATAATAATGAGTGTCAAAAAGAATATTGAACATGTCTGTAAGAAATGGTACTATCTTCTCACAAGCTGTTCTGAAGCATTCTCCAGGTACACCGTCAATTCCTGCGGACTTACGCGATTTTGTCCTTTGAATTGCTACCCTCACCTCGGCATCACTAATCTTAGCGTCTAGGTCTGGGTGTTCTATAATTTCTGTATGATTTGTTATGTTCTCGGAATGATAATCAATGTTGCCCGTGAACATCTGTTCAAAGTAAGTTTTCCATATATCAATGTGTATTTCTGGCTGAGGGACTGCTTTGCGTATAGCACTTCTTACTCTCGTCCAAAACTCTCTCGAGTCTTTTAAACTCGCTAGCAGAGAACGACTTACAGAGGTATTATATTCTTTCCTCTTTTCCCGGATGAGGCTTTTATATATTTTTCTACATTTTGAATAACTGTCTTTATCAAGTGGATGTTTAGATTTTCTGTATCGTTTCAAAGCCCTCCTAGACGCTCGTCTTGCGGCCGTGCATTCACGGTCAAACCAGTCAGCCTTATCTCTCCGAGGAGTGAAGTTATTTATTCTAATTTCTTTCGTCATGCATTTGAGGCATGAAGTTAAGCAGTTCATGAATATCAAAAGGGCTTCTTCTACAGACTGTGGTACTTTGTCAGTCGCTAGTTTCAAACCGTCATTAAAGTCCGTGTCATTTATCTTACTGATAAACTCATCAATTTTATGTGGATCCCATTGAATTCTATAAATATATCTAGTTTGTTGTTCATGTGTACGTGTAGACTGTTTTTGTCCAAAAGACACTTCCAACGGCATGTGATCAGATTCTACACGATTCGCGACCAGGAGGTCTATGTCATAGTGAAGCGTGTCTGCGGATACTAAGCAGTAGTCAATAACGCTTTCTCCATGGGGGGAGATATAAGTGTTACGTCCTTCACTGTCGCTACTCGTAGAACCATTTAAAACACAGAGGTGATGGGTTCTGCAAACTTCAATTAGTATTTTACCAAAATGGTTTACTGTAGTGTCTTGTGATGTTCTAGGGGATCTAAAATGATCACACACACAGTCAGTACTGTGTATTTCTTCATCACGTTCGTCATCATTCTCTGAATCCATATGGAGGTACCAACCCCCACCCTGGCATTTAAATCTCCACAGATAATGAAAACCGATTCCGGAAAACGTTCTTGCAACTCTAAGAGTATATTCTCAATTACGTAGATATTACAAGCTACGTTTTGGTCATTGTAATAAGGGGATTCTATCGGGGGTATATAAGCACAAATGACAATAATATGTTGATGACTCTGTACTCGAAAAACTAATACATTGTCATACTCTAGTTTAATTTCGGAGACGTACGTTGCTGTACTTTTCCGAATGGTTACTACCACTCCACCAGACCTCCTTCCTTGAGCTGAAAGTTTCTTTCCTGGGGAGTGAAGTGTAATATAGTCATCAAAATAAATAGAAAAATCGAAGTTTTCTGTTGTAAATGTCTCTGTCCAGCAACATATGTCGAAGGCGGACACGTACTCCAGAAAACCAGGTTCGATTAGGCGTGCAGTCAAACCACCCACGTTCCAGCATAGGAGTCTGAAATGCTCCAGCGCTAGTCTGGATGTTGCTGCACGTTCCTTTGCAGCACACACTATATCTGCGAATGGGCCGCTTCCGGGTTCACTCTCAGAAAAGGATGGGCGTCGGCCTAACCATCAGGTGCTGGGCGCACTCTCATCTCTCTGGTCAGAGTTCAAAGGGCGCCGCAGTCTGCCCTGCCACACTGATGGTGCGGCAGAACTCATCACCGTTTCTGGAGGGTGGTCATCCTCAACCACACTCACGAAATCATCGTCGGAGTTGCCTGTTTGTAGCTCTCCCACCTCACTTGAGGATGGAGCTAGACGAATACTAGGACTCATGAGCAGGTCTTCTTGAGGAGTTTGTGACGCCTGATTTCCTTCGTCGCGTAGGGCCGTGTCCGTCCGAAACCTCTTCAGAATACTTTGTTGTGTCTTTTCTTTTACCTTCGGTCCTTGGCCTTGTGGGACACGGTTTTCTCGTTGGATTTGCTGTTGTTCCCCCATGGTCACTGGTTTGTGGTTGGATACCCCTCTCTGGGACTGCACAACCTCGGAGGGTCCGCCTCCCAACCTGGTAGGCGCACTCAAATTCCTCACCCGTCGGGTAGGTTTCTTCCGGCGGTCGACTCCTCCAGAGTGCCTGAAGTGTCTAGCTGCCCGACCTCGGAACCGCCTCCCGCTCATCTCCTGACTGTTTCCAGTACTAAATACTGACATTGACGGAGAGTAGATGAAATGGTCTTCGCCGCATGGGAATGCATCCTTAGGATCAGCTCCCACGTTGTTGTCTTTCCTGACTTCTGTCGTCATTGTTGCGGAGTCAGCCTCGAGGGCCCAACAGCCAGCCCTCTCAGGTGAGGGCAGCCTCTCCATCTCCCGCGCTCTTGCGATGGGTGGAGGGCGGGCATCATCCCAGTAATAGTGATCAGCGTTGGTGTATTGACAGGGAGGTCGCCTAAAGTCAGTGTGCTGCCGGACATCTTGGCTCGCGCTCCTCCATGTACCAGTGGCACAGCTCTTGGCGTTGCGGTTTCTTGGATGGGAGCGATGTCTTGAGGTCAGATCTCTTAAGGTGCGGGCTTGTCGGGAAGAAAGCTCTCCTGCTATTCTCACCCCTAGTCTTCTCATGAGATTCCTACCCTTCATCAAAGTCATCTTGTCAAGGAAAGTGGTCAGCTTAACTAGGACAGGCCGGGATCTCTGTGAACTGTTTCGGTTGGGGGGGGGGGGGGGGGGGGGGGCCCAAGTCTTTGGACCCGAGTGATGTCCCTCTCAGTCCATGACACTGTAGGTACTGCTTCACGGAATAGGCGCAGAACAGACTGCAGGCAGGCCCAGTAAGATTCGCGACAGTCTTCATACATCCCAAATAACCTTACACCATTACGCCGCGTGATGACCTCTAGTTTGTCAACTTCATTGTCGATTGTCTGGGTCTTGACTTGCAGCTCCGAGTACAGGTCGTTTAGGTGCATCTTCAAATATTCTGACTCATGTTGTAGAGTTTCGAAAGAATCTGTCAGGCGCTGAATATGTTGCCTGTTCTGTTCAGCTGTAGCCAGCATCCACGTCTTCATCTGTGCAATCTCTGCGTCGGTCTTTGCGTTGTGGCTCTGTGCTTCGGCCACCCTCTCTTCCAATCTTGCCTCCAACAAGCTGCTCAGGGTCTCGAAAGTCGGTTCTGTGGGAGAGCCAGTGTTACTCGTCCCAGTCGCATGCCTCATATCAGGCCCCGGATTGGTTTCCACGGATCCGCCCAGCAAAATGAGTGCGGAGAGGTCGTGTAGTTTTTTTTTTACTCACATGCAAAGCAAAAGTGAGTCTATGTACTCACCCTTTTCGTCCGTCCGGGCGTCCGGGCGTCCGGGCGTCCGAAAACTTTAACGTTGGATTTTTCTCGGAGACTAGTAAGTCTATCAATACCAAATGTGGCATGATGGTGTATGATGACAAGACCTCAAAAAACATACATAGTGACTTGTCCTTGCTTCAAGGTCAAGGTCGCAGGGGCCATAAATGTTGTCTAAAAAACAGTCATTTTCCACATTTTCTCAATTTTCTCTGAAGTTTTTGAGATTGGATACCTGACCTATACATGGTATATAGGGAAAAGTAAGCCCTATCTTTTGATACCAGTTTGGTTGACCTTGCTTCAAGGTCAAGGTCACAGGAGCTCTTCATCATGAGACACATTTGGTCACATATCATCAAGGTCAAGGTCACTTTGACCCTGATGAAATGTGATCAAAATGGGGTAGTGAACCACTAAAAGTGACCATATCTCATGGTAGAAAGTGCCAATAAGCACCATTGTGCTTCCTGTCTTGAATTAACAGCTTTGTGTTGCATGACCTTGGATGACCTTGACCTTGGGTCAAGGTCACATTTTATTTGGTAGGAAAAATGTGTAAAGCATTTCTTAGTGTATGATGTCATTGGTAGGTGTAGCTGTTTGACCTTGACCTTGAAGGTCACATGAAGGTCAATGTCATATAAAGGTCAAGGTCAAGCATGTGAGTCGCATGGGCTTTGCCCTTCTTGTTCTGGGTTGTTTGGCTTCTGGACGCATACGACGAACAGCAGAGTCGCAAGAGTAATGCCGAGTATGGAATAGACAGATGCGGGACGACGACCGCAACGTGCAAACAAATTTGCACGCAACGGGGTGAACGGCATCGAGCTCATTCATGCACGTATTCCACGCTGATGACCCTGCATCGTCGTTGGAGTCTTTACTCACGCGACGTGCACGCTTCGCTTTTGCGATATGATGTAGACCGATGCGCTGACGATAAGCCTCTACGTCAATGCCCATCGTGGTGGACAACAATTCCTCAATGCACAAGCACAGCGCAATAGCCTATGGATAAACTGATTTATATATTTCTACCACATATGCCCGCACGAAACCAAGTACTGGCACAGGCAACATAAACACTGCGGCTACTTCGAAGCATCAATGTATTTTTGACTCACATGCGAAGCAAAAGTGAGTATGTACTCACCCGTTTCGTCCGTCCGGGCGTCCGGGCATCCGGGCGTCCGGGCGTCCGAAAACATTAACGTTGGATTTTTCTCGGAGACTAGTAAGTCTATCAATACCAAATGAGGCATGATGGTGTATGATGACAAGACCTCAAAAAACACACATAGTGACTTAACCTTGCTTCAAGGTCAAGGTCGCAGGGGCCATAAATGTTGTCTAAAAAACATGTTTCACATTTTCTCAATTTTCTGACGTTTTTTAGATTGGGTACCTCACCTATATATGGTATATAGGGCAAAGTAAGCCCTATCTTTTGATACCAATTTGGTTGACCTTGTTTCAAGGTCAAGGTCACAGGAGCTCTTCAAAGTTGGATTGTATATATATTTTGAAGTGACCTTGACCCTGAACTATGGAAGATAACTGTTTCAAACTTAATTATGTGATGAACATGTTATACTTTTATAAAGAGACACATTTGGTTACATATCATCAAGGTCAAGGTCACTTTGACCCTGATGAAATGTGACCAAATATAGGTAGTGACCCACTAAAAGTGACCATATCTCATGGTAGAAAGTGCCAATAAGCACCATTGGGCTTCCTATGTCTTGAATTAACCGCTTTGTGTTGCATGACCTTGGATGACCTTGACCTTGGGTCAAGGTCACATTTTTTTGGTAGGAAAAATGTGTAAAGCATTTCTAAGTGTATGATGTCATTGGTAGGTGTAGCTGTTTGACCTTGACCTTGAGGGTCACCTGAAGGTCAAGGTCATGTAAAAGTCAAGGTCAAGCATGTGAGTCGTATGGGCATTGCCCTTCTTGTTGTTGTATCTGCACACCAGCAGCATCCGACATGAAGGCAATAATTTGTCTCAGTCCCACCGTACGTGTCGTTATCTTGATGCACAACCCAAAAAAATGTACTCCTAACCGAAACAAAGTCAATCAGCGATGAACAGACGCCTATCACAACAGGAGTCTGCGGGACTCTGTCACAAAATTTCAAGTCACAGGGCGCGGCAAAGACTACTTTACCACAAGAGTGAATACTGTTCAGTCGCGAGTCAGCCTAAGTGCACTCAAACACACAAATATTAAAGTTTCAAAAAGAAGGCTGAAGGTTAACTTACAGTTTCAACCTCCCTCACAGTCTTTATCACTGTAGCCCAACATCCTTAGTCCATGAAAAGACGAAAAGCACAGCTTAACACCACAAGACGCGGGAACGCAGCGGACAACGTCTGTTCGCTCCGACAGCTGGCTAAAGAGTGAGAGAGAGAGACAGAGATTGAGAGAGAGAGAGAGAAAGAGAGAGAGAGAGAGAGAGAGAGAGAGAGAGAGAGAGAGAGAGAGAGAGAGAGAGAGAGATGCACTAAACCAATTTTTGGTTTCATCAAATCCATTACTACTAAAGAAACATACTCATACATAAACGCTCTGACGTGTTTGTAGTCAATACGAATCCTGCAAGTGGCATGCGTAGTATTTCTTATCTCCAGTCACCAGTGTCACCTTACCTAAACGTCATTAAGATGTGTTACCAAGTCCTCAGAGAGTCATTTGCTATGCTTTGTTGCAAGCCCTGGGTTCCCCTTTTCACAGAACGTCCACCTGGTGGCCAAATGGCTGCCCATTCTTGAGAAGAAGCTGGAGCAGTACGCGGAGGAGAGCAACCCTGATTACCGAGTCTTCATCTCCGCCGAGCCTGCCGGTTCCCCCGATGCGCACATCATCCCTCAGGGCATCCTTGAAGCTGCCATCAAGATCACCAACGAGCCTCCGTCGGGCATGTTCGCCAACCTGCACAAGGCCCTGGACAACTTCAACCAGGTAGGTGCTTTCTCTAGGGGCAAGCAGAGGTAGAGTCACTGCAACAGTTTCAGCTTGAACCAGGTTTAGGCATGGGGCCATTTCTGCAGCAAATTATCTATGCTCTTTATTTCACCAGAGCAATTTTTGACTCACATGCGAAGCAAAAGTGAGTCTATGTACTCACCCGTTTCGTCCGTCCGGACGTCCGGGCGTCCGGGCGTCCGGGCGTCCGAAAACTTTAACGTTGGATTTTTCTTGGAGACTATTAAGTCTATCAATACCAAATGTGGTATGATGGTGTATGATGACAAGACCTCAAAAAACATACATGGTGACTTGTCCTTGCTTCAAGGTCAAGGTCGCAGGGGCCATAAATGTTGTCTAAAAAACAGTCATTTTCCACATTTTCTCAATTTTCTCTGAAGTTTTTGAGATTGGATACCTGACCTATACATGGTATATAGGGCAAAGTAATCCCTATCTTTTGATACCAGTTTGGTTGACCTTACTTCAAGGTCAAGGTCACAGGAGCTCTTCATAGTTGGATTGTATACATATTTTGAAGTGACCCTGACCCTGAACTATGGAAGATAACTGTTTCAAACTTAATAATTATGTGGGGCACATGTTATACTTTTATCATGAGACACATTTGGTCACATATCATCAAGGTCAAGGTCACTTTGACCCTGATGAAATGTGACCAAAATGGGGTAGTGAACCACTAAAAGTGACCATCTCATGGTAGAAAGTGCCAATAATCACCATTGTGCTTTTTATGTCTTGAATTAACAGCTTTGTGTTGCATGACCTTGGATGACCTTGACCTTGGGTCAAGGTCACATGTATTTTGGAAGGGAAAATGTGTAAAGCAGTTCTTAGTGTATGATGTCATTGGTAGGTGTAGTTGTTTGACCTTGACTTTGAAGGTCACCTGAAGGTCAAGGTCATGTAAAGGTCAAGGTCACGCATGTGAGTCATATGGGCTTTGCCCTTCTTGTTTTTCCTTTCCTCTCATGCACCGACGTTCGAATTCGCCGTTTTATTTGTCTTTACCTCTAATTATCTAAACTACGTTCTCAACGCAAACACACACATAACGCTGCTGCTTTTCTACAGGACACGCTGGAGATGTGCGCTCGCGAAACAGAATTCAAGTCCATCCTGTTTTCGCTGTGCTACTTCCACGCCGTCGTGTGCGAGCGACGCAAGTTCGGCCCCCAGGGCTGGAACCGCGTCTACCCCTACAACACTGGCGACTTGACCATCAGCGTCAACGTGCTCTACAACTACCTAGAGGCCAATGCCAAGGTGCCCTGGGAGGACCTGCGCTACCTGTTCGGAGAAATCATGTACGGCGGTCACATCACCGACGACTGGGACCGGCGTCTGTGCCGAACCTACCTGGAAGTCTACATGCATCCCGACATGGTGGGTGCCTGGAGTTCGGAGGAGGAGGAGGGGGAGGAGGAGGAGGAGGAGGAGGAGGAGGAGGAGGAGGAGGAGGAGGAGGAGGAGGAGGAGGAGGAGGAGGAGGAGGAGGAGGAGGAGGAGGAGCAGGAGCAGGAGGAAGGAGGAGGAGGAGGAGGAGGAGGAGGAGGAGGAGGAGGAGGAGGAGGAGGAGGAGGAGGAGGAGGAGGAGGAGGAGGAGGAGGAGGAGCAGGAGCAGGAGCAGGAGCAGGAGGAGCAGGAACATTTTCATTATCACCACGACTACCTCCATCATCATCATCATCATCATCATCATCATCATCATCATCATCATCATCATCATCATCATCATCATCGATCATCATCATCATCATCATCATCATCATCATCATCATCATCATCATCATCATCGATCATCATCATCATCAACATCATCGTCATTATCATCGATCATCATCATCATCATCATCATCATCATCATCATCATCATCTTCTTCATCGTCGTCGTCGTCGTCATCGTCATCTCTATCATCATCGTCGTCGTCGTTATCATCCACATGTTGAAAAACTGTCTAACGAAGAATTGTTAAAATTTTGTCCTATTTAGTTTTGACAATTAAGTTTTGTATTCGAGATACCTCTCGGTGATACGTAAATGTTGCTTGGGGCCGGCTGTGCGTGTGCTCTGGAGAAGACTCCGATTGCACAAAGACCACAGCAATCCAGCGAATGAAGGAGGTATCGATGCAGCACAGGCTGTGTACTAGTCTAGATAAGGAGAAATGACATCAAATGCAATGCAGAAGCTCAAACCAACTCAGAAAACACGCACGCACGCACTCACGCACACACACACACACACACACACACACACACACACACACATACACACACACGCACGCATGCACACACGCACACTCGCAGGTCCTCTGATCCGACCTGACTCATTCGAGGCATTCTCCTCTTGCAATCCACAGCTGGAGGGCGAGCTCTATCTTGCTCCCGGCTTCCCCGTTCCCCCCAACTCGGACTACAAGGCGTACCACAACTACATCGATGAAGTGTTGCCTCCCGAGAGCCCTTACCTGTACGGTCTGCACCCCAACGCAGAAATCGAGTTCCTCACGACCACCTCAGAGAACCTCTTCCGCACAGTCTTCGAGATGCAGCCACGAGAAGGAGGAGCCGGCGCCGGAGGTGGAATTAGTCGCGAGGAAAAGGTAAGAGGTCACGACCTTGTCTTGGAGTTGACCTTGGATGGATGGCCTTTGTAAGGATGTGATCTTTTCTTGACGCTGAGATGACAGGTTTTACAGATGACTCTTTTCCACGGAAAACACGTTGGATAAAATGTGAAAAGGTTAGTACAGATTATTGACGAAAGAGTTATCTTATACCGCGACTAGAAAGACTGAGAAAACACAATGAAGGAAGCGAAAGAATAGTTAGTGCAATGCATTGCAGAGACTATGCTGAAACTATATCAAATCTCGATGTATATTTGGTACTGAAACATCTTTTTCTTTTTAATCATACGAATCTATTAATCTTCCCGTTGTTTTAATGTGGATTTGAATATTTATGCATCACGCAACACATTTTTATGTCTGCCATTTCTGACACATCCGAGCAGAATGTACCTTCTTTCATTCCCTTCTGAAGCTTGATCACTCAATTTTTTCTTCACCTGACTCGCTCCACAGGTGAAGGCATTGCTGGACGACATCACGGAAAAACTGCCCGAGGACTTCAACATGACTGAGATCATGGCCAAGGTTCCACCCGAGGACAGAACTCCCTACGTGGTGGTCGCCTTCCAGGAGGCAGAGCGCATGAACATGCTCATATCTGAGATGCGTCGCTCCCTCAAAGAGTTGGACCTCGGACTTAAGGTAGGGGAAACAGACGGTGTGACGTCAGAGATGACGCAATGCCCCCCCTCTCTCTCTCTCTCTCTCTCTCTCTCTCTCTCTCTCTCTCTCTCTCTCTCACACACACACACACACACACACACACACACACACACACACACACACACACACAGCACCACCACCACCCCAGATGTTACACACAAGACATGATCTGAATGAGGAAGGGTCTTAACTCGTAAAGACGAAAAGTACCATGATATAAAGCTTGGTGTGTGTGTGTGTGTGTGTGTGTGTGCGTGTGCGTGCGTGCGTGTGCGTGCGTGCGTGTGTGTGTGTGTGTGTGTGTGTGTGTGAAAGATGACGAGTGAATGAGACATACATTTATTTCTTGAATCGAGCTAGTGTTCCTTCAAATACTTCATTCATCCATTCCCTCCATGGTTCCCATACCATCTCTCTGTCAGTTCCCTCCAATGGGATGACATCCATCGACTGCATCGAGTCCCCTCGTCTTTGACCTTTCTGTCTTTCTCTCCCCGTCCAGGGCGAGCTGACCATCACAGCCGACATGGAAGACCTGAGCAACGCTCTGTTCCTGGATCTGGTGCCGGGCAGCTGGTCGAGAAAGGCCTACCCTTCACTCTACACCCTGGGCATCTGGTACGCGGACATGCTGCAGCGTGTCAAGGAGCTGGAGTCGTGGACCTCGGACTTCCAGCTGCCAGCAGTTGTCTGGCTGGCCGGCTTCTTCAACCCGCAGTCCTTCCTGACTGCAATCATGCAACAGGTACGTGGTGCAGTGTGACCAAGTCACTGGGCCAGGCATGTTCAGTTCAAGTATGCATGCACATACATGTTTCAATTTCTGACACGGATACAGACTTAGGCACAGATATACGTAGAGACTATTCTTACAGTGTAGATGTAGACACGGATATAAATGCAAGACTGAGCCGCTAAGCATTCCTCGTAAGTGTTAACTATGCACAATAAATCAGCTGTGACATTCCTGTCAAGCTGTGGTTACAAGGTTTCTTCATCGGGCAATTCGCCTTCAAGGTCGCTTCACTCTTTTGAGAGAGGAGGAGGAGGAAGATGGGAGGGTGGGAGGAGGAAAGGGGGAGGGTGGGAGGAGGAGGAGGAGGAGGAGGAGGAGGAGGAGGAGGAGGAGGAGGAGGAGGAGGAGGAGGAGGAGGAAGGGGAGAGAAGGAGGAAGAGGAGAGAAGGAGGAAGAGGGTGAGAGGAGGAGGAAGGGGTGAGAAGGAGGAAGGGAAGAGGAGGAGGAAGAAAGTAAGAGGAGGAAGAGGAGGTGGAGGAGGAGGAGGAGGCGATAATGATGGAGGAGGAGGAGGAGAAGGAAATAATGGTGGAGGAGGAGGAGGAGGAGGAGATAACGATGGAGGAAGAGGAGGAGGAGGAGGAGATAATGATGGAGGAGGAGGAGATAATGATGGAGAAGGAGGAGATAATGATGGAGGAGGAGGAGGAGGAGACGATGATGTAGGAGGAGGAGATGATGATGGAGGAGGAGGAGGAGATGATGATGATGGAGGAGGAGGAGATGATGATGGAGGAGGAGGAGATGATGATGGAGGATGAGGAGATGATGATGATGGAGGATGAGGAGATGATGATGATGGAGGAGGAGGAGATGATGATGGAGGAGGAGGAGATGATGATGGAGGAGGAGGAGATGATGATGGAGGAGGAGGAGATGATGATGGAGGAGGAGGAGATGATGATGGAGGAGGAGGAGATGATGATGGAGGAGGAGGAGATGATGATGTAGGAGGAGATGATGATGATGGAGGAGGAGGAGGAGATGATGATGATGGAGGAGGAGGAGATGATGATGATGGAGGAGGAGGAGATGATGATGGAGGAAGAGGAGATGATGATGGAGGAGGAGGAGATGATGATGGAGGAGGAGGAGATGATGATGGAGGAGGAGGAGATGATGATGTAGGAGGAGATGATGATGATGGAGGAGGAGGAGATGATGATGGAGGAGGAGGAGATGATGATGGAGGAGGAGGAGATGATGATGGAGGAGGATGAGGAGATGATGATGATGGAGGAAATGATGATGGAGGAGGAGGAGGAGATGATGATGGAGGAGGAGGAGATGATGATGTAGGAGGAGATGATGATGATGGAGGAGGAGGAGATGATGATGGAGGAGGAAGAGGAGATGATGATGGAGGAGATGATGATGGAGGAGGAGGAGGAGATGATGATGATGGAGGAAATGATGATGGAGGAGGAGGAGGAGATGATGATGGAGGAGGAGGAGGAGGGGGAGATGATGATGGAGGAGGAGGAGATGATGATGGAGGAGGAGGAGGAGGAGGAGGAGATAATAATGGAGGAGGAGGAGGAGATGATGATGGAGGAGGAGGAGAACTAGATGATGATGGAGGAGGATGAGGAGATGATGATGGAGGAGGAGGAGGAGATGATGATGGAGGAGGAGAAGAAAATGATGATGGAGGAGGAGGAGAAGATGATGATGGAGGAGGAAAAGGAGATGATGATGGAGGAGAAAGAGGAGGAGATGATGATGGAGGAGGACGAAGAGATGATGGAGGAGGAGATAATGATGGTGATGGAGGAGGAGGAGATGATGATGATGGAGGGGGAGGGGGAGGGGGAGGAGGAGGAGGAGGAGGAGGAGGAGGAGGAGGAGGAGGAGGAGGAGGAGGAGGAGGAGGAGGAGGAGGAGGAGGAGGAGGAGGAGGAGGAGGAGGAGGAAGAGGAGGAGGTGGAGGGGAAGGAGGGGAAGGAGGAGGAGGAGGAGGAGGAGGAGGAGGAGGAGGAGGAGGAGGAGGAGGAGGAGGAGGAGGAGGAGGAGGAGGAGGAGGAGGTTTTTGTCTGAAGAAAATTTGAGTTGTGACAGGATTCATTTTGCATTGGTGTAATATACAACGGTATCCTTAATTACGTGACGTGCAATACATAAGTCTATCAAACTTGTTCACCCAAATTATTCTTTAGAGTACAACTTTGTGTCGACATCTACAGTCAGGACAGAGAGAGCGTCCGTTGAGAAAATGTCTCACTATCTCCATAGACTTCCCAGACAGAAAGTTATCTTCAAAATCAAAGAAGGACATGCGTGTTGTCCGAAAACAATTATTAGTATCACTGTGCCTGTAAAGGAACACACGGAAATGGTCGTGTTGCCATCCCTTTTTTCACGGGATGGAGATATGTTTTAGGTTGTACTGATGGAAAACGGCGGTCAAATCATCTGGAGCTGGGAATGAACCACGGCTCTGTATCGCCTTGCACCGTTACCAACATGTCGAGCCGCCACGCCAAATGCCTTAGCGTGAAACCCCATTGACCCGTGTCTCTCCTCTCTTCCCGTTGCAGATGGCCCGCAAGAACGAGTGGCCACTGGATCGCATGTGCCTGCAGTGCGACGTGACCAAGAAGTCAAGGGAAGACATGGGCGGACCGCCCAGGGAGGGCGCCTACGTGCACGGGCTCTACATGGAAGGCGCTCGATGGGACACTCAGACTGGGATGATCGCCGAGGCGCGTCTGAAGGAACTTGCGCCGGCAGTGCCGGTCATGTTCATCAAGGCGATCCCGGTGGATAGACAGGATCTGCGCAACATTTACGAGTGCCCCGTGTACAAGACCAAGACCCGAGGCCCCACCTTCGTCTGGACCTTCAACCTCAAGTCCAAGGAGAAGGCCAGCAAGTGGGTCCTGGGAGGCGTTGCGCTCTTGCTGCAAGTCTAGACGAGTAGTCTGCCGCAGTGTTGGGGGGAACGGTCGAGCCGGATGTAAGACATTGCTTAACATTCTTCCACGAATTCTCGGGCAAGCGAAAACTTCCTGTGGTAGAGTTAGCTGGACTGCCAGGTTCTGTGTCAGAACCGAGAATATGTCGTGCGCCCGCGACTTGTCCCTACCAGTACAGATCGTGGAAAGTTCTGCTTTTGTTTTTCTATGTAGAAGCTTGACTCGGCGTCATGTACCAAATGCTGCCCCCGCCTTGACCGCGGGTGCTCGGGCACCAATGGATGGTACTCCACGGCATCAGATTTGTAACTTTGACAAAACTCGTTCTTTCTGAGTTTGTCCGAACACGTCAAGACGTTGACAGTTATAAGTAGCGATTACTTGTATTCACACAAGTCAAAACCTCAAAAAGTTGGACGTGATGCTTGGTTTTAAATGTTCCAAGAAAAGCCCAAACTCTAGACCAAAAACTTCATTCCGAACTTTTAAACTGCGTAATAATTTGGTGCTTTTGCGCATGTGAAAAGAGCGTAAACGCCTGTAAATTCATTTGAGTTCGATTTCGTTTGTCCATATCATTTGCCATTTAAGTAATTTATTCGTAAATTAAATATTTTGACCAAGCAAATGTTACTTTTACTTAATATGCACATTGCCTTATAAATCTGGGGCTGAGTATTTAGAATATTCTGTACCAAGCAAGAATCCCTAAGTTGCCAATATTGAACTGGATATGGTCTGTGAATGTTCAGTGGAGACATGACTGTGATAGAAATTTCGTCTGCACACACATTTAGCATGCTGACAGGACTGGTTTTGACCTAGCTCTTAGACCTAACCTTCTGTAAGGAAAAGAAATATTTTTCAGGTCTTTTCTACATGTACATTCTGGTGCCAATAAATATATTTGTCACAAATACTTCCCACAATTTGTTTGTTTCTTTTGGCGTTTTTCTGTATCGCTACGTTGTCGGCATCTGGTTTCTTTCTGTCTGGATGTCACACTTTTCTCTTCGTAAAGAATGAGGTACCGGGGTCGGTTGAAATACTGACTGAAAACAAAAAAGCGTGGACAGCAACCGACAATGTATTTGGCTCAAGAGAGAATACATTGTCGGTTGCTGTCCACGCTTTTTTGTTTTCTTTCTCTTCGTGTGTGTGTGTGTGTGTGTGTGTGTGTGTGTGTGTATGTGTGTGTGTGTGTGTGTGTGTGTGTGTATGTGTGCGTGCGTGAGTGTGCGTGTGTGTGTGTGTGTGTGCACATGCGTGTGTGTATGTGTGTGTGTGCGTATGTCCATGTCTGTATGTGTGCGTGCGTGTGTGTATGTGTGTGTGTGTGCGTATGTGGGTGTGTGTATGTGTGTGTGCGTGTGTGGATATGTGCATATGTGTATGTGTGTGTGCGTGTGTGTATGTGTGCGTATGTGTATGTGTGTGTGTGTGTGCGCGTGCGTGCGTACCCTTGCTATATATAGTCTTCGCCTGCAGTAATTATAAAGCCCCAATCCAGATAACTGTTGTTGTGCACGTAGTCTTTGATTTTGGGTTCTTGTTTTCAATCATGAACAGGCAGATGTAGGGTCTTCAGGTACAGACACTGTGATAACGATCATTGGACACTGCATCACACTATCTCGTCATTCTCCTTTTGTTGTTATGAGCAAGTAAGCGTTGCACAACCAAATCAAATCAATGGGCACACACATGCATGCACGCATGCGCATACGCACGAACGCAGGCTCTCATGCGTGGGGTCCGCAGGTTTTTTACAATGACGTCACTGACACAGAAGGCGGTCGAGTCGGCCATCGCTGATTCAGATGCACAGAACCTATTGCAGCAAAAGCAGGCAACAAGCAGCTGCTGTATCCCAATCAACAGGCTCTGCAGAGCAATGCCTCGTTCTCCTTTTATTGTTGTTGTCTATAGAACGCAAGTCTTCGAAACAGCTTGACACTTTCAGCACTTCACAACAAAAGCGTTTGCCAAAGAAATTCTGCCTGGTCACTGTTGCATCAAATGACACGCCATGCAGGAGGAAGCACTGAGACAGCTACATGACGATCCAGCAGTTGGCCACATTGGAAGGCGAAAGACGTATCGACGAGTCTGTGACTTGAGCAGTACTTCTGGATCCGTCGGCACAAATCCGTTTGCGACTTGTTTCGGCGTTGTGCCATCTGTGCCTCACAGACAAGACCCCACAGTCGTCGTAGTGGCACTAGTAAGACGACAGTTCTGCAGTGGTTACCAGGCCATTGGTCGATACCTCCCGTGACGTGCCGCAGTGCGTGGAGTCGCTCCAGGGTATGCTGCAGGCAGTGAGAAAGTCCGCAAGGACACACCTGCAGGGGAGCGTGGACGGAATGACGTCTGGTTACGACCACAAGGCCGATCACCAGACCTCTCCTGAGGGCACAGCGCTGTGGTTTTCCAACCCATGGGCTAAGAGAGGATGCACCACCAAGCTGGCCCTGCCACGGACAGGACGTTACGTGAACCGTGCCCATCTCTGGAGGTACCAGGGAGACCTCCCGCCGGACTTGTGACAGGCGCCACGACGCCACCCTGATCCAACCAACGACGCGCTTAGAGAGACACCGTTGCCTTGTTCAGGAGGCGCAGCGATTCAAAGCGCTGCTCAGCGCTGCATGTGATTCACTCCTGAACGGCAATTTTGGGGCGTGATTCACTCAGCGCTGAGCAGCGCTGTGAATCACCAATCCGACGTGCTTCAGGTAATTTTGCATCACATTAAAAATGGCGTCTTCGATCCCGCACTCGCCGTCGACGCGTAAAATAACCCTCAGAAACATCATTTTGGGACTGGAACGGGCTTTATTTGCCCCAAGCTCTCTGTATGTGCGAGTAATGGCAAGTAAGAATGACACAGTAGTGGACTTTATTCATGCAGAATACATTTAAACGTGCATAAACGATGTCTGTGGCAAAGAAAACCCTTTCTTCGCGTCTATCAACACAACATGGGGCGCAGAAGATTTACCTCCCATTTAATAAGTGAAGCGCTGCATTACATCTTAGGCGTTCAGGAGTGGCAAAGAGCGCTCAATTTCCAACATGAAGCGCTCATGCAGCGCTGAGTACTCCTGAACTAGCCTCGTATCAGGACCTTCCTCGGAAAACGAGAGTGATGATGGAGCGACCCCTGAGGACGTGCAGACATACACGCGGCGAGGGTGGCGTATGATATAATGATGCGCCCATTTCGCTTCCTATGAGGACTGTACCCTACAGTGACAGAGTGGACAGTGGTCTTGCAGACATTGACCCCATGGACTGGGCAGACGCCACCACAAGGAAGCTTACGCCCATGTGTCACGTCTTGCATTTATTCTATTCACACTCCAATCCATGGACTATCCGGACTGTGATTTGTCTTTTCCGAGTATTTTGTTGGTGTTGTTGTTAGTCCCTATCTTTTAAGTGTTAGTTTATGATGTTTTGTATATTTAATTGTAAACATTTACAAGTAGTGAGACCGACGAGGTTGTTTTGGTCTTTAGGGGAGGAGCTATGTTGTAAAGGTTCTAGAACGCACGGGAACATCGTAGCGCAATCGGGCTGTATACATCAGACTGGCTACATAACGGAGTCGGGCTAAATTTGCCTTAGCTGTGTCACGTGACGTCAGTCGTGAAGCCGCCAGGGCATGGGGAACGTTGTACTAGATTCTTGAAGGTTCTGGAACCTGTGCAAAGGTATATAAGCATGACAAAGTGACAGATGGGGCCGCACACAACAGAGTTAAGGTGAGAGCTTAACAAGATGATTAGTGAGTCCTCCTTTGTAAGGAGTGAGTCCTATGCGGCATTGCACGTATAGTAAAATTGTTACGACGATACTGTTTCCCGATTGTCACCGCTCTGTATCGACTAATGCGTGAATAAAGTTTTATCGAAAACGACCAGCGGAGTTTGTGAACTTCAACCTCATGGAGCAAGCTAGAAGAACCGCTGTAGTACAGTAACAGGACATTGCGAAGAGATGTGTGCAACATATAGTTCATCAACAGATGGAAAAGAATCGCCAGTTGCTCTTTTTGCTGCTTTGATGACATGAGACAGCTTCGTTTTCTCCTGTGATGTTACACTCCCTCCCCAGCATGAGATACAGAATGACAGGATAGACTGAAAAGTTGTACCAGTTTTCCACAGATGTTGAATGACTGCAATTTTCTGACAAAGTAGAGCTTTGACTGACATTTCGTGTGAAGAGCTGTTGTGTCTTCAGAACAGTTAAGTTTGTCAGAGAGTTTTACACCCAGATATGTATAAGTAAGCAGGTTTCTCTAGCTTGCGTCGGGAAGTCAAGTCCACAAAACCAGGTGGTCGTTAAAAACACAAAAACTTTCTTCATGCACTGGTCGATGCACAGTTGTTGCACTCTTCTCTTGCAATATTCTGTTGTATGGGGGTTCTCCTAGCTTGCGCCGGGAAGTCGATATTCACAAACGCTGGTAGTCATTTTCAATAGACTTTATTCACGCACTGGTCGATACACAGCGGTGACAGTAAACAATATCGACGTAGCAACTTCACTCTACACGCAGTGCCGCAGAGGACTCACTCCTTACTAAGGAAGACTTGTTTATCCTCTAGTTAAGCTCTCACCTTAACTCTGTCGTATCTGCTCTCTTTAGACAGCAGGGCGTGCCTTCGGATAACAACTCCTTCTACAGGTCCGCTCAGCCAAAATATGAACTATGTTCCCATATTATATTATGATAGTACATGGTATTGGGGATTGGAAACAACAATGTTCCCGCTTCGATCGTATCTCTTAATCAGTGGAAAATAACTTTTAAAAGTGCGGATTTGTATGGCAAGGATTGCCTCCCTTTCAATTCCAAACTATACAGGAGTTACTTCCCATGACACATTTTGGTAGTTTTGGCCAATCACAAATTAGGTCAGATTTACTGCGGAGTTGTCACCATGGCAGCGTGTGCATGTGCAAAATGTAAACAATTAAACCGGAAAGAACTTCTAACACAGCATTGTCACTCACTCAAGAAGAAGAGGATGAAGAATTCTGCATCTAAATGTCAGACTCATTGTCAGAGTCTGCATCACTGTCTGAAAGTTCTGCAAAATTGACTTGTTCATTTTCAATTCCTGGCATGTTGTGGCAGTTCCGACACTTGCACATGTCAGTGCAGACTAAGCCAACAGCTCTGCAATTGCATCTTGCTGATTCACACGAACTTTTGACACACTTGCACGCCACCGTATGCAAGGAAATATGATAGGTAAACCAAGAATAGGTTTATGGTGTTACGGAACACTGCTTTAACTGTGGTGTTCACATGACTTTGTCAGTGCATTGTACATGCATGCAATTTGCTGAGTGTGTTAGTAGGCATGTGTGCACCTGTGTG
Source organism: Theodoxus fluviatilis (assembly GCA_034096865.1). Taxonomy (NCBI): domain Eukaryota; kingdom Metazoa; phylum Mollusca; class Gastropoda; order Cycloneritida; family Neritidae; genus Theodoxus; species Theodoxus fluviatilis. The sequence goes on along the minus strand of JAWQFJ010013213.1, from coordinate 134,653 downwards.
TGTGGGACATGGGGGTTGGAGTGGTGGTGTACGTGTGTGTCTATGGGTGTGCATGTGTGCTTCTGTGTACTCTGCATGAATGGGTGTGTGCTGGATTCTACTGAGGCGTCATTGTCAGACACGGTGTTTTTGGATTCCAGCTGTTTTTTTTGCTGAAGTTTCACATTGCACGTTAATCGTTGATAACACGAACGACTAACGCCGATAACCCCACGTTCAACCTGTTCACTGAACGCGTCACTGACAGAACTCGCTTCCCCATCAAGTAATTTTCACTCATAAGCAAAATCCAAGGCTTTTGCCCGTGTAATATCGGTAAAAGGCTTGATGTAGTCATTGTTTACATTTTGCACATGCACACGCTGCCATGGTGACAACTCCGCAGTAAATCTGACCTAATTTGTGATTGGCTAAAACTACCAAAATGTGTCACGGGAAGTAACTCCTGTATAGTTTGGAATTGAAAGGGAGGCAATCCTTGCCATACAAATCCGCACTTTTAAAAGTTATTTTCCACTGATTAAGAGATATGATCGAAGCGGGGACATTGTTGTTTTGAATCCCCAATACCATGTACTATCATAATATAATATGGGAACATAGTTCATATTTTGGCTGAGCGGACCTGAACGATCCGATGCCACGCCCTGCGGTCTACTTGTGTGTGTCTGTCGGGCTTATATACCCTCTACACAGGTTCCAGACACTTCCAGAAAAGCGTAGGATCTACTTTACTGCCGCGAAGCTTCATGAATGACGTCACGTGACACAGTCAAGACAAATTTAGCCCGACTCAACCATGTGACCAGGTAACCGAATTAGCGGAGAGGCTGATATAAACAAACCGCTTGCGCTACAATGTACGGGTTCTTTCTGGAACCTTCACAACAACAGCGACAAAATCCGTAATCAGCATTACCATCAGCGCACTCCACTCTCGGGGATCGATTCCATGAGGACAAAGTAGCTGTTACCCGTCTTCTGTCGCTTTTACTTGTCTCCTCGTCGCTTGCATTCTCTCTTTATAGTTATACACTATTTACAGACTTTCTACAATCACAGAGAACAACGAGAATGTACACAAATCATTCTGGAAACTGCACAAAGTGACGTCACGCGGCAATTCAAAGGGCGACCACCCCCTGGCTACGTCAGGTAACTAGGCAACATACACGATTAAGGAGACTGACGTAAGAGCTCAAAAGCGTCATGACGTTCTAGCACATTCCAGCACCTTCACAACAGTTCCATTTTTTAAGACGACGTAGATTGATCATAGAGTTGGAATATAGCAGTCACGTTATCCCTCCAGGTTTACTGGAGGTCCTACAGACTTTATCCCTCCAGGTTTACTGGAGGTCCTACAGACTTTATCCCTCCAGGTTTACTGGAGGTCCTACAGACTTTATCCCTCCAGGTTTACTGGAGGTCCTACAGACTTTATCCCTCCAGGTTTACAAGAGGTCCTACAGACATTATCTGTCTGTCTGTCTGTGTGTCTGTCTGTGTGTCTGTCTGTGTGTCTGTCTGTCTGTCTGTCTGTCTGTCTGTTTGTCTGTCTGTCTGTCTGTCTGTCTGTCTGTCTGTCTGTCTGTCTGTCTGTCTGTCTGTCTGTCTGTCTGTCTGTCTGTCTGTCTGTCTGTCTGTCTGTCTGTCTGTCTGTCTGTCTGTCTGTCCCGACTTAACGGCTGATATCTCAAAACTACTGGACGGATTTCCTTGACATTTTGCACACTTACTGGAAGTTAGGTCCGATTGAATGTATCAAATTTTCAGAATCAAGGTTTGAAAAGAAAGTGGTTTTATAAGGTCGTAAACTCGAAAGCACCTCCCCAATATGTCAATTGATGGAATGGCGAAATGCAAAATGTGTGACGTCATCAATAACGTGACGAGATTTTATCTGTATGTCTGCCTCTCTGTCCCAACTTAACGGCTGATTTCTCAAAAACTACTGGACGGATTTCCTTGACATTTTTCACACTTACTGGAAGTTAGGTCCGATTGAATGTATCAAATTTTCAGAATCGAGGCTTGAAAAGAAAGTGATTTATTTAGGTCGTAAACTCGAAAACCTCCCCCCTCAAAATCAGTTGACGGAATGGCGAAATGCGAGTCAAACAGAGTTATCTTTTCCTACTAAGTAGTTGTATTATATTTAACTCTTTTTTGTTTGAACTGTGCAGTGTGCGAGTGTTGCAATGCTGTGTATGAATGTAGACTTTTCATTGTAAACGCCATGAGCTTGCCTATTAGGGAAGGTATGGGCGTATAAGTAGTCTGTATTATTATTATTATTATTATTATTATTATTATTATTATTATTATTATTATTATTATTATTATTATTATTATTATTATTATTATTATTATTATTATTATTATTGACTCACATGCGAAGCAAAAGTGAGTCTATGTACTCACCCATTTCGTCCGTCCGGGCGTCCGTTTAAAACTTTAACATTGGATTTTTCTCAGAGACTATTAAGTCTATCAATACCAAATGTGGCATGATGGTGTATGATCACAAGGTCTCAAAAAACATACATAGTGACTTGACATTGCTTCAAGGTCAAGGTCGCAGGGGCCATAAATGTTGTCTAAAAAACTGCCATTTTTCACATTTTCTCAATTTTCTCTAAAGTCTTTGAGATTGGATACCTGACCTGTATATGGTATATAGGGTAAAGTAAGCCCTATCTTTTGATACCAGTTTGGATGACCTTGCTTCAAGGTCAAGGTGACAGAAGCTCTTCAAAGTTGGATTGTATACATATTTTGAAGCGACCTTGATCCTGAACTATGGAAGATAACTGTTCCAAACTTCATAACATTGTAGTTCACATGTTATACTTTTATCATGAGACACATTTGGTCACATATCATCAAGGTGAAGGTCATTTTGACCCTTATGAAATGTGACCAAAATGGGGTAGTGAACCACTAAAAGTGACCATATCTCATGGTAGAAAGTGCCAATAAGCACCATTGTGCTTCCTATGTCTTGAATTAACAGCTTTGTGTTGCATGACCTTGGATGACCTTGACCTTGGGTCAAGGTCACATGTATTTTGGTAGGAAAAAAGTGTAAAGCATTTCTTAGTTTAGTGTATGATGTCATTGCTAGGTGTAGTTGATTGGCCTTGACCTTGAAGGTCACCTGAAGGTCAAGGTCATGTAAAGGTCAAGGTCAAGCATGTGAGTCGTATGGGCTTTGCCCTTCTTGTTATTATTATTATTGTGCGTGAATGAGTACGAATGCACATGTCTGGGGTGAACATCTATAATAACACCTCCTCCTCTGTGTTACTGTGTGAGTGTTAATTCAGCGTCTATGACATGCCAAAGCAAAACAAAACATGTCATAATAGGAGCTTCCTGAACCTATCCATCATGTTTAAAATATATGGTCGATTGTTTCCTGGGCCGATAGCTTGCAAGGAGGTTTACGGAAAAGAACGTTATAAATGCTTTACAAACACTTCCTCATAGCAATTCTCGAATGGCTCAGCTGGTAGAGCGTTGGACTCTTGGTCATGCATGACCAGGTTCGATTCTGCGCTGAAACTTTTTTTCTTCTCTTTTTTCGAGAGGTTGTGGGTTCGAACTCGACCTGGTTTTTTGTGTTTTTTTTGTGTGTGTGTTTTTCCCCCCTCTTTTCTCGAGAGGTTGCGGGTTCGAACCCGATCTTTTTTTTTTTTTTTTGGTAATATGCCAAAACCTGGAGGTTCAGCGCCATCGGTTTTTATACCCAACTGTGACTGAAACGCGGCATTACATCTGCCTCGCACCATTGACAACAGTTCGAGTCATCACGAGCCGTGGTTCAATCCCTACTCAGCATGACATTTTTAAGGGTTTTTCCAGCCACTCTGGTTCTAAGAGTTTGCGCAAGTATAATGACATCCCTTTCTCTTTCACACATTTGTAGACAGCTGTACACATTCAGCTGTGGAAAATATTATTAGACCACTTCACAGAAATGAAGTACCTTGACTTCAACGCATGTATTTAATCAACACTATCGTATTTAAACTGAAAGATATGTGTAACTACCATGAATACGACAACATGTAAGCATTTTTTGCTTCTTTAGAAGTATCTAGGAGTTATCAAGTCACTTTGAAAGTGATATTAAAATCAGTCATGAGAAACTGCCAAAATGACCAAGTCAGTTTGGGAAGTTTGTCACTATTAGAACATTGGTAATTCGAATCGAACATTAACGTGAATGTTATGAGAATGAAATTTTCTACATTCTATCCATATCAGATGAGTCAATTAAAGCATGCAAATGAGACAACTTGGTTGGCCATCCTTTGCTTTAAAGCAAAGGTTTCACACGTGATGGCATGCTAGAGACAAGGTTGGTTTTGTGTGTGTGTTTTGTTGTTGTTGTTGTTGTTGTTGTTGTTGTTTTGGGGGGCAGAGTTCTGATGTGATTTCAGTTCTCTTCTGCCTCAAGGGACCTTCCAGTTGTTTCTTGTAGCTCTTCTTGTCTTCAACAGCTTTGGCAATGATGTCCCAATGATTTTCGATGGGATTCGTGTCAGGTAACTGAGCTGGCGTGGAAGGACATCAACACGATGGTCATTGAACCACTGGTGGACTTCCCTGGCAGTGTGACAGGGTGCCTTATCCTGATGGAATACCCACTCGTAGTCCTTCGGAAGCAGAAGCTGTGCAGAGGAAAGCAAGACTTGTTCCAAGATATCTCTGCATGTAGTATCGTTCATGCGGATTTCACACAACTTCAGGTCACCAACACCAGAGGCTGACATTGCTCCCCAGATCACGATGGATCCACCTCAGTATTTCACTGTTGGGACCAAACATTTAGACATGTAAGTTTCTCCAAGCCTTCTGCGCACCATGTCATGGCCTGTTGTTGGGAAAAGCTGAAAGTCGGACACATCGGTGTACACGACAATAGAAAAAGTCTTCAAGTGTCCAGTTTTTGTACTTTTGGGCCCAATGCATTCTCTGTTTCCTTTGAAATTCACTCACAGGTGGCTTCTTCCTAGCTTTGCACCTACGACGGTTATTCTCCAGCAACTTGTTTCTCACTGTTTTCTTTCGGTTCATCCTTCGTAGTCGATGGAAGACCGGTGGCTGTTGGTCCTGAGGTGACTAACGAGGCCAATCCGGTCCCTGAAGGCTTGCCCACATATGGGACACAAGTGAGTGGGTGCCGTCGTGGCAGTGGCTGTTGCGTGGGCCTTGCATACGGCACGCTTTCGTTGCGCCTCGGTGATGCGCCTGGCTTCATCCGCATGGACTCCTGTGGTGATTTTGCTCCGCCAAGCTGACGGTCCTCAGCGAGCGTCTCCCATGCGTTGATATTGATGCCCAGGTCTTTGGGGGGAACGCTTTAAGGCAGGCTGTCTGTGTAGCGTTTCTTCTGCCCCCCGACATAGCGCTTGCCCTGACACAGTTCTCCGTACAGCAGCTGTTTAGGCAGTCGACTGTCTGGCGTTCTGACCACATGTCCACCCCATCTGACTTGGGCCTTTTGCAGGATGATGTAGACACTGCAAAGGCCAGATCGTTCCAGGATTTCTGTGTTGGGGACTCTGTCCTGCCATCCGATATGGAGGAGTCTGCGGAGACAGCTCAGATGGAAGTGGTTGAGCTGTTTGGCATGTCCAGGTCTCGCTGGCGCAAAGAAGGGTGGTAAGGATTACTGCACAGTAGACCTTCAGCTAGGTGGTAAGGCTGAGTCCTCTCCGCTCCCATACCCTCCCACGGAGTCTCCCAAAGGCGGCGCTGGCTTTGGCGATCCTGTCGTAGACCTCAGTGTCTATGTTTACCGCGCGAGATAGTGTGTTGCCCAGGTAGGTAAAGTTGTCGACTGCCTGGAGGTTCTGTCCCTTTATCGTGATGCGCGGCTCCTGGTATAGCTTTCCTGGGGCATGCTGATACATGCTTTCTGTCTTTTTGGGTGGGTGCATCCATGACGTCTTCTTACGGGTGGGTAGGAGGAACAGGGTGTTGGTGATGACAAGATCATCCGTGGCAAAGTTTTTGAGGAGCAGAACGCCAGAAGGTCATTGCTGTTAGACTTGCCAGTGCCATGTCTTCCAATGATTCCTTACCAGGTTTGGTAGTCTGTCCCTACTCTGGCATTAAAGTTCCCGACAACAGTAAGCTGTTTTAGAGGAACAGTGAATGCCAGTCTGCTTGGTCCACTGCATGCTATTTCGGCTGTAGAGTCATGGCTTGTCGATCGCCATGAGATACTGATGAGTACACGGTCGTCTCTGAATGTGCTCAATCTCTCTCTTCCTCTGCCTTTGGAATTGGCAGTTGTCCCTCGGGCTCTGTACTTAATATGATGCGCAGTACTGCTGTCTTGGATGCGTCCATTCTCTCAGCATTCCTCCCCTGAATATTCTTCTTCATTTAGGGCTGCAGCTCTGGCTCGATCCTCTATGGACAACTCTCTGGTCTTGTTGGGCATCGAAAGTTAAGTTGTATGCTGTGGTAATTACTTTGCAATCACCCTTTGTCAGTATTAAATATTTTTGTTCGGGTTAAGAAAGATTTACGTCAATCAGCATTTCTGAATAGTTATGAGGGTTGAAAAATAATATAAGGCGTTTTTCAACGTCTTTCGTGTGCAGCCGTAATCAAGGTAGTATTTTGTAATTGTGCCATTAATTTACACGTGGAATCGTGGCATTTTCATGTATTACCAGTTTAGTAATGTGCTTACAATGTTTCCACTGAGAAAATGCACGCAAATTGTCGTTGCTGAAACTTCAGAAAACGGAAGAAAAAAAACACTTGAGTAGTCTAATACAAAATTTCCACAGCTGCACTTTCAATGCAATTAATTCTCTTTTCAACGGGAAGTCAGTGGAATTCTGCAACACTGGAGATATGTGTTCATATTTCCGCACTTTGCTGCGAGCAGCTGAATTTGGCACACTATTTTGAAGTGGATTAATTAAATAAAAAATAGCAGTGCATCATATTCCCTTGAGTGGGCCTATTAGTATTCATATCTCCCAAATGCGCGACTCTTAGCTTTGTTCATTGTTCTCTCGTTTTAACGACAGGTAAATATAAGTCTCTAAAAGGCGTTCAGTGTACTTCATAGACAGGACGGCATGAAAAGGTACTAACAACACTGAAGGACATGCAGTGTCAGATGTCGACTTCATGAGGCAAAGCTGGGAGCAAACAATACAGGGAGTCGGTCTTGTGTTTCCTGTTGCTGGAAGACGTTTCAAATGCATTCTTTCTCAGAACCACATGCACTCTTTCGGAGGTGGTTGCTGATGCTCACTGTGTATGATCTACACTGAAGTCAGTAGTATGATCCTACGATCACTCCCAGTTTCAAAGTTTCATGAGACGAGAACTCTTCACACAGAGATCGGAAAGTTTCAAGAAAATGGCGGCACCCTCGAGTGGTGACTTTAAAGAGCAAGCAAAGTACAACACGCCACTTCGCTCAAGATATGCTAGTGATGAAATGCTGTATTTGTTCAGTGATCACAACAAATTTATCACATGGCGAAAACTTTGGATATTACTGGCAAAGGCGCAGAAGGTAAAGGGTTGAATGCAAGTTGACATCCACATCGACGTCTCGCAACAACATTCCCACGTCTCCACACACTCTTCAAACACCCCCCCCCCCCCTCCTAGTTTGTCTCACATTTCTATCGCCCATCCAAATCCTCCCGCATTAAACTCTATGTTCGTAATTGTCGTGACATCGTTTTTTCCTTGCCACCAGGAGTTGGAGCTGGCCATCACGGACGAACAGATAGAGGAGATGGAGAAAAACCGGGACAACTTGGACATGGATCGGGCAGCAGAGGAGGAGAAGAGGGTGAGACACGATGTCATGGCACACGTTCACACCTATGCTGCCTGCTGTCCTAAAGCCGCCCCCATCATCCACCTTGGAGCTACTTCGTGTTACGTCGGAGACAACACGGTCTGTGATGCCAGGAGTGTGTGGCCTCCCTTTTTTGGCGCCTTGTTGTTGTTGTTTCCTGGTGATTATAATTGTGTTATTAGTAACCCTGATGGTTGTGTTGTGATGCAGCAGTAGTAGTGGTACTGTTGATACCAAGGGTATGCTGTGTTGCATGTACGGATGGTTTTGTCCGTGTAAAAAATGTCTACAGGTGAAAGCAGAAGTGATGATCATGTTATGAGTGCGATGGAGGTGATGACTGTGTTGTTGATGAAACTGTTGATAATGATGGAACCAATTGTGGAGACAGTGATTGAAATATTGTTTTCATTACTCTCATTGCAATGAATGTTTCCCCTGCAGAAAATACAAGGTGGAAAGAAGAATACATAGAAAGATTACCACCTACCAGTCTATGACTTCTTCCTTAGAATAGACAAAGAATAATCATTTTCTAAGCACACCTGTGACTAGTGTGTGAGTGTTGTATGTTTGCCTTGATTCTGATTGTATTTGACCATCTCAGGAATGTATTTGAAATCCAATATAGATAGCATATGCTGCAAGGAAAATGACAAAAACTTTGTTAGAGTGCCCTGCTCTTGGCTTTCTCAGGTCAATACACTTAGTGAGTTTTGAAGCCTGTGATCAGCCCAGAACGTGTCTGGACTTGTTATCATTACTTCATGACGTAGTATAAGACCCATTTAGTTAGTATTGCCAGTTGGCATTTCAAAGACTAAAGAAGTTGCTGAGATCAGGACCATAAGGCAGAATTCCCAGAACAGTGTAACATAACTGATTTTGTGAATGTCTTATCCACTTCTTGTGAAGGGCTGGTGGCTTAACTCTTAGAGTGCCATGTTAACCCAAAAGAAAAGCACAGTTTCTGTGCACTGGCATTGATGGCAGACCAGCTCTGATGTGTGCTGTGCTCTCACTGGTTGATAGTAATAGGCTTTAACCAATTGAGAGTGAGTTAGTAAAAGTTTAACACAGAGCTGGAGCCCAGTGGCCCAAAAATTTGGACTGTGGTAGTCCACCGTTGCTGTCAGAATTTTCGCACTGTGGCACTCCACTGGTTAACTTAAAATGTCCAGTAATCCCACACTCCTCCCTTCCCGCCAAACTTATACTACCCCTTGTCATGCTACAAAGATGTGGGCTAGTCATTTAGTTCCTTCTGTCAAACTCGTTGTTCCAAGTTTACTGATCCATGTCAGGCAGAGCAGGCAGAACTTGACTGCTACATTTACAAAAATGACTCGAACAGAGAAATATGAGCAGGAGCAGCAGGGAGATAGGTGACAGCTGATTGAATATAGGTATGACAGCAGAGGGCAGAGAGAGGCAGTATGGGGCAGTGCATGCAAATAGTAGAGACTATTTATATTCATTGAATGAATGTTACATCATGAGATTTCCATGCGGATTTGATCCGCCTTTGTGAGACAGTGTATGTTCATGTGGTGGAATGTGCCTGTGACTGTTCAGGGCGGAATAACACAGCTGTTGGTTGAATAAGTAGAGTCATAGACATGATAAAGAGATTCTCTCAGGTTCAGTCCACAGGAATGGACTTGTTCATTCCCAAGCTGCATAGAATGCATGCTGTGTGAAAATTAGCTTACATCGTGCTTTGCAGGGCAAGAGGTCTTATTTTGTCACTCTTTGACTGAGGTTAGTATTGCTGAGAACTAAGACTAAGAACATTGAGACTTGACTCACTTGTACTTGAATCTCCTCTAGTGATTTTCATGCTCAACTGTCTTGCACAGCCAACTAAGGCTTACAGGCTGTAAAACCTCATCCATTTGTGCATTCATTCCAACTCCCTAACATCAAAGAAAGTAGGCCTACTTGCCGATACAGATCCACACGGAGTGCAGTGTTACAAACACAGGTGTTGACAAGAGGCAAACCACCTGAGCGTTTTTGAGTGCCAGGGGAAAGACTGACAGCAGGCCAGAATTGATTGAGCATATCTATTGAGCACTCCTATTGTCCCTCTGTGGGTGGCCTGTGCATTAGACTGGAAAGCCTTTCCTGTTCCGATCTTTTCATTGAGACTGCTCTGCCCTAATAGCTTCTGTCGGGCTACTACTACTAGTACTACCACCACCATCACCACCTCCAAATCAAAATGATGCGGAGATAACATGTTGTGGATTATTCCCTGTACCCCGTAGAAGTAGGCCATGACGATGGTCATTTCAGTGAAATGAAGTGAAAGTAGCAAATACCAGCTTTGACTACTAGCACTATGAAAACGAAAGTCAAAGAGATTTGTCAGTCTTTATCACAGCTTGCAGAGTGAGTGTGTGTTTGTGTGTGCGTGTGTGTGTGCATGTGTGTGTGTGTGTGTGTGCATGTGTGTGTTTGACAGGGAGTGAGAGAGATGTCAGTGGTGGATGGCATTCTATGGCCCATCACCTTTTGTAAGCTGTCAGGCCGTCAATCACAAAAATCAATAGAGCTGTTCGGAGCAAGTTGTATGGATTTCCCTGGTGATTCATTGTACATGAATCGTGTAGGGAGGCGCAGTGGGTCTATTCTTTGAAAGCAATGCAAGGCCATTGATAATTAAAATCAATAGAGCTGGTGTAACTAAGAGCTAGTTGTCTCCGTTTTTGTAGTTATTTGTCTCTAATGAATTTTTTAGGGAGTCATGGTGATTCTATTCTGACCCCCAACCCACAGGAGGAGAGAGAGAGAGAGACAGAGAGCACTTTGCCATTGGTGTCAGTGTTTTTGCTGTCTAGTTGCTTTATTACTGTGCCTGTATGCCTCATTGACTTTTGGGATGAAAGTATTGATTCATTCCTTGCTTTCACTTTGCTCCTTTTACTTACAGGATCTGATCATCATGAAGGAAGCATTCTCATTACTTCTTCCAAAGGTAAACAAATTTGACGGTTTTTGTAAAGTACTACAAGATGTAACCAACCGGTTTCATCCTCCCTACAATATATATTATATACATGTATGGGTTTACAAAACCAGTGCAGCATAACCGAAACCATTGACACACTACCACTAAACAAGTCCAAACTTGCAGGAGCTAAACGTAGCACGACATGCTGAAATAGGCAGCGAAGATTGTTATTTTCTCTTCTTTTTTTTGTAGTATGCAACTCAACACATCATTCACTGTACTTTCCAGATTGTCAGGATGTTTTACATTAAAAGGGCAATTAACTGGATATAGCTTGAGTATCAGAAGCACAATCCCAGGTGTGATTTTACTTTCATTTTGTATATTGATCCAATAATGAATAAAAATAGATACAATGGCAACCTTGGTACTCAGAATAACCGCTGTGTGTCCCAGACAGCTGAGAATCAGATAAATTCATTAAGACTGCAGTATCAGGAAGTTTCAATCAGTTTGAGGTGCTCTTTTCAAGGAAACCTCGTTGCATCTCATACAACAAATTTGCATGCTCTTTTCTCAAGATACGCAACTACAGATGGCCATGGCTTTCTCAAATGTTTGGTTTAAAAGTATGTATCCACAAATCATTTAAAGCAGTGAAGGCCGGAAAAATTTAAGAGCTCATTTCAAAACACCACATGTTCCAAATTAGAGTTGTCTTGTGATGGTAAATTACTAAAACCTTGTCATATAGTGTGTGACATTTTCCAAGTTGTCTCCCCTTTGACCATGCTGAAGCTTTGCATTACACTACGACTACCAGCTTGTCAGTTGTCATGACAACACTTGCCCATCCTGAATGTGGAAATGATGCAGTTGGTTGGATTTGCAACATGTTAGCTTCATAACTATTCATAGATCCTCTCTTCTTCTTTTTTTCCCAGCTGGCCAGATGCATCAAGAGGCTGTCCAATTTCGCTGAAGAGCAAAAGGACCTGCCCTGCCTTGCCTACACTCATCTTCAGTATGTTGACATGAAGCAATGGGTAGATGGATAAATGGATGGATGCATGGATAAATGGATGGATAGATGGATGAATGAATGGATGGATGGATACGTGGATAGATGGATCATGAATTCAGTCTAGATTGGAAAAGCGGAATCAGTAAACTTCTTTCTGAATTAATAAATGACGCTCTGAAAAAATTGTGTAACTTGAATGATGTCTGTATTCAAATTTCTTCAATGTGTGTGTGTGTGTGTGTGTGTGTGTGTGTGTGTGTGTGTGTGTGTGTGTGTGTGTGTGTGTGTGTGTGCCTGTATGCATGCATATGTGTGTGTGAGTGAGTGTGTCTGTGTATTTGTCTCTTTTCCTCTCATCCTCCACTCCTCCTCCACTCCCTTCTGTCTCTGTCTCTGTCTCTGTCTTTGTCTCTGTATATTCCTCTCTCTCTCTCTCTCTCTCTCTCTCTCTCTCTCTCTCTCTCTCTCTCTCTCTCTCTCTCTCTCTCTTTCTCCCCCACCCCCCACCCCCTGCCTGCTTGCCTGTCTGTCTATGTCTATGTCCCTCTCTGTCTGTCTGTCTGTCTGTCTGTCTGTCTGTCTGTCTGTCTGTCTGTCTCTCTCTCTCTCTCTCTCTCTCTCTCTCTCTCTCTCTCTCTCTCTCTCTCTCTCTCTCTCTCTCTCTCTCCCTCTCCCTCTCCCTCTCCCACCCTCCCTCTTTTCCTTTCCTCCCTCCCTCCCCCCCCCCCCCCCCTCTCTCTCTCTCTCTCTCTCTAATATCCCACCACTGATGGCAAGAAGGTTTACATGTGGCAGCAGGGTTTATGGTTCTCACTAGTGCAATGTGGTGCTGTATCATAGTGTGTACTACCACTTTGGTTCTTTGTTATTGGTGCCATGTGGTGCTATGTGGTGTTCCAAGTGTAATCTGGGGATGTTGTACCATGAGGTGTCATGTATTGCCATAGAGTTCAATGCATCGCTGTGTTGTACCATGTGGTACTGTGTGGTGTCATGTATTGCCATAGAGTCCAATGCATCACTGTGTTGTACCATGTCGTGTCATGTATTGCCATAGAGTTCAATGCATCGCTGTGTTGTACCATGTGGTACTGTGTGGTGTCATGTATTGCCATAGAGTCCAATGCATCGCTGTGTTGTACCATGTGGTACTGTGTGGTGTCATGTATTGCCATAGAGTTCAATGCATCGCTGTGTTGTACCATGTGGTACTGTGTGGTGTCATGTATTGCCATAGAGTTCAATGCATCGCTGTGTTGTACCATGTGGTACTGTGTGGTGTCATGTATTGCCATAGAGTTCAATGCATCGCTGTGTTGTACCATGCGGTGTCATGTATTGCCATAGAGTTCAATGCATCGCTGTGTTGTACCATGTGGTACTGTGTGGTGTCATGTATTGCCATAGAGTTCAATGCATCGCTGTGTTGTACCATGTGGTGTCATGTATTGCCATAGAGTTCAATGCATCGCTGTGTAGTACCATGTGGTACTGAGTGGTGTCATGTATTGCCAAAGAGTTCAATGCATTGCTGTGTTGTACCATGTGGTGTCATGTATTGCCATAGAGTTCAATGCATCGCTGTGTAGTACCATGTGGTACTGAGTGGTGTCATGTATTGCCAAAGAGTTCAATGCATCGCTGTGTTGTACCATGTGGTACTGTGAGGTGTCATGTATTGCCATAGAGTTCAATGCATCGCTGTGTTGTACCATGTGCTACTGTGTGGTGTCATGTATTGCCATAGGGTTCAATGCATCGCTGTGTTGTACCATGTGGTACTGTGTGGTGTCATGTATTGCCATAGAGTTCAATGCATCGCTGTGTTGTACCATGTGGTACTGTGTGGTGTCATGTATTGCCATAGAGCTCAATGCATCGCTGTGTTGTACCATGTGGTGTCATGTATTGCCATAGAGTTCAATGCATCGCTGAGTTGTACCATGTGGTGTCATGTATTGCCATAGAGTTCAATGCATCGCTGTGTTGTACCATGTGGTACTGTGTGGTGTCATGTATTGCCATAGAGTTCAATGCATCGCTGTGTTGTACCATGTGATGTCATGTATTGCCATAGAGTTCAATGCATCGCTGTGTAGTACCATGTGGTACTGTGTGGTGTCATGTATTGCCATAGAGTTCAATGCATCGCTGTGTTGTACCATGTGGTGTCATGGATTGCCATAGAGTTCAATGCATCGCTGTGTTGTACCATGTGGTACTGTGAGGTGTCATGTATTGCCATATACATAGAGTTCAATGCATCGCTGTGTTGTACCATGTGGTGTCATGTATTGCCATAGAGTTGAATGCATCACTGTGTTGTACCATGTCGTGTCATGTATTGCCATAGAGTTCAATGCATCGCTGTGTTGTACCATGTGGTGTCATTTAGTGCCATAGAGTTCAATGCATCGCTGTGTTGTACCATGTGGTACTGTGTGGTGTCATGTATTGCCATAGAGTTCAATGCATCGCTGTGTTGTACCATGTGGTACTATGTCAATTTGTGGTATCAAGTAGTGCTTTGTGTTGTACCGTGTGATGGTGTATGGTATCATGTGATGCTGTCAAGCTCAGTGCTTTCCTGTGTTGCTCTGCAGGCCAGCCCAGCCCACCACTGTGGGCAAGAGAGCCTGTCTGTGGCTGCAGGATTTGCTCATGGACCTGCGCAACCTGGAGCGGGCACATGCAGACCTGCGTTTTCGTGGCGTCAAGGGGACCACGGGTACCCAGGCCAGCTTCCTCTCGCTCTTCGACGGCGACGCCTCCAAGGTGACCTTGGTGCCTGTGGCCTCTCTCTGTGTCTGTGTCTGTGTCTCTGTCTGTGTCTCTGTCTGTGTCTTTCTCTTTCTCTGTCTGTGTCTCTGTGTCGGTGTCGGTGTCAGTGCTTGTGGCCTCTGTCTGTGTCTGTGTCTGTGTCTTTCTCTTTCACTGTCTGTGTCTCTGTCTGTGTCGGTGTCGGTGCCTGTGGCCTCTGTCTGTGTCTGTGTATCTGTCTTTCTCTTTGTCTGTGACTCTGTCTGTGTCGGTGTCGGTGTCAGTGCCTGTGGCCTCTGTGTCTGTGTCTGTCTGTGTCAGTGTCTGTCTGTGTCTCTGTGTCTGTGTCTGTGTCTCTGCCTGTGTCTCAGTCTGTGTCTTTGTCTGTTGCCTCTGTCTGTGCCTCTGTCTCTGTCTGTGCCTGTGTCTGTGTCTGTGCCTGTGTCTGTGTCTCTGTCTTGTCTCTATTTCTCTGTCTGTGTCTCTGCCAGTGTGTCTGTGTCTCTGCCTGTGTGTCTGTGTCTGTGTCTCTGTTTTGTCTCTGTTTGTTTCTCTGTCTGTGTCTCTGTCTCTGTCAGTGTCTGTGTCAGTGTCTGTGTCTCTGTCTCTGTGTTGGTGTCGGTGTCTGTGTCTCTGTCTTGTCTCTTTTTGTTTCTCTGTCTGTGTCTGTGTCTCTGTCTGTGTCTCTGTCTGTGTCTCTGTCTGTGTCTCTGTGTCAGTGTCTGGGTCTCTGTGTCAGTGTCTGGGTCTCTGCCTGTGTCTCTGTGTCTGTGTCTCTGTTTTGTCTCTGTTTCTCTGTCTGTGTCTTTGTCTGTGTCTCTGTCTTTGTCAGTGTCTGTGTCTCTGTCTGTGTCTCTGCCTGTGCCTCTGTCTGTGTCTCTGTCTTGTCTCTGTCTGTGTCTCTGTCTGTGCCTCTGTGTCGGTGTCAGTGTCTGTGTCTGTGTCTCTGTCTGTGCCTCTGTCTGTGTCTCAGTCTCTGTCTGTGTCTGTTTGTGTCTCTGTCTGTGCCTCTGTCTGTGTCTGTGTCTGTGTCTGTGTCTGTTTTGGAGAGTTTCTCTTTGCTCATAAGGATTATTCCAAGATAAGATTTAAAAAGATTTGTATTGAATACAGACTCTCTGTAACATGGAAAATTCTTGCAAACTGTTTGGTGTGTGTGTGTGTGTGTGTGTGTGCGTGTGTTAGTGTGTGTGTGTGTGTGTGTGTGTGTGTGTGTTTGCATGCAAGCGTGCATGTGTGTGTGCATGAGTGACAGACTAGCAAATTTCTGTGATCTTGCATAGTAGCGTTGGCTTTAACACCTTCACTGTGCTACAACATACAGAGTATGTCTTATCTCTGCTTCTGGCATTGCTGTATGGATATATAAATATATGTAGTACATAATAATCTCTCAGTATTACTCATAATTGCTGAAAATGTACTCTTTGGCATGCATATGTATCTCCCTACCATTTAAAAATTAACCTAGTGGCTGTGATCTCGAGAAATATTGCCAATGTTTTCTCGTCATAGGCTAATGCCCCCACCCCCCACCCCCACCCCTCCAAAAAATAAAGAAACAAGCAGTGAAGAGGCTACATCTTATTACCCTCTGCGTATGCACAAATATCATTGCCAAAAATATCTCTGTATGCAGCATGTTTTAAAAAAATCGCACAAACTCTTATTTTGGATTGATTGTTTAATGCTATGTACCACTTGAAAAATAAAACATACGTACTTTATAGCTAAAGTGCATGGTTGTGCTGTGTATGCAGTGGGTTAATATAAACATTTTTTTATCTTCATATTGTGTGGACTACAAGCACCACCCCACCATTAAAAAGGTGTGAAGTTGCAAGTTGTGCAGAAGTATTGAAGTAGCAGAATGTCTGCTGTTCTCTCCACAGGTAGAAGCGTTGGACAATCGAGTGACAGAATTGGCTGGATTTGAAAGGTATGTTGGTTTCTTTCATTTGTTCTTTCTGTTGATATTCTGGGATATCTTTCCTTGGTGAAGATGAGCTTATAACCCCCCTATTGGTGAGATTTCTAAAACTGAAAAACACAAAAAGTTATTCTGAAGAGTCAAAGAATGAAAGTTAGAAAGTGTAGAGAAACAGAGAGAGTGATGGATAAACAGTTTAAACAAATCTTTCACCATAAATATGGCCTTTGCATTCAGTCCTGAAAAACCTGTCTTGTCTTCATGTGTATGTGTCTGTGATATTTCTCCCCCATCACCCTTTCCATCAATGGAGTCATCATGTAATTCCATAAGACTGAACACTGAGTCCTGAAAATAACTGTTTGCATATTTTGCTTCATGGTTTCTTTTACTGTAGTGTTTCTCCTATTCTGCAGTAGGTCTCGTGTCTGAAATTGGCATCACACAACATGTCTGCTTGCCTGTTTTTTTTCCAGCAAATTCATCATCTGTGGGCAGACGTACACGAGGAAGGTGGATGTTGACTGCCTCAATGTGCTGGCCAGCCTGGGTGCTTCCATCCACAAGGTCTGTGTCAAAGCTCTGTCCTGTGTGTCCGACTTGACCTTCTTGTGTTTCCGTGTGCTTTTTGACTCACATGCGAAGCAAAAGTGAGTCTATGTACTGAGCCGTGTCGTCCGGGCGTCCGGGCGTCCGTCCGTCCGGGCGTAAAAAACTCGAACGTTGGATTTTTCTCGGAGACTATTAAGTCTATCAACACCAAATGTGGCATGATGGTGTATGATGACAAGGCCTCAAAAAACATACATAGTGACTTGACCTTGCTTCAAGGTCAAGGTCACAGGAGCCATAAATGTGGTCTCAAAAACAGTCATTTTTCACATTTTCCCAATTTTCTCCCACGTTATTGAGAATGGCGACCTTAGCTACAAGAGGTATATAGGTCAAAGCAAGCCCTATCTTTTGATACCAGTTTGGTTGACCTTGCTTCAAGGTCAAGGTCACAGGAGTTCTTCAAAGTTGGATTGTATACATATTTTGAAGTGACCTTGACCCTGAACTATGGAAGATAACTGTTTCAAACTTAACAATTATGTGGGGCACATGTTATACTTTCATCATGAGACACATTTGGTCACATATCATCAAGGTCAAGGTCACTTTGACCCTTATGAAATGTGACCAAAATGGGGTAGTGAACCACTAAAAGTGACCATATCTCATGGTAGAAAGTGCCAATAAGCACCATTGTGCTTCCTATGTCTTGAATTAACAGCTTTGTGTTGCATGACCTTGGATGACCTTGACCTTGGGTCAAGGTCACATGTATTTTGGTAGGAAAAATGTGTAAAGCATTTCTTAGTGTATGATGTCATTGGTAGGTTTAGTTGTTTGACCTTGACCTTGAAGGTCCCCTGAAGGTCAAGGTCATATAAAGGTCAAGGTCAAGCATGTGGGTCGTATGGGCTTTGCCCTTCTTGTTGTTGAATTGTCTTTCCAGCGTGCTTTTCTTGTATTACAGATGTGTTTTTATCTTATTTCTGGTTATTTTCTTGTGCTTGGTTGTTTTGGGGGGCATTTCTATTCACTGGGAAGTATGCTATTCATTCCAAATAGTGAGTTCCATCACTTTTTTTTTTTAACTTGATATTTTTCATCAATGAACATGGATGGGTGAGATGATTTTTCCCATGGAAACTGGCTGCAGACACACAGTGAGGCCAGTCCCTGTCTCCTTGTGGGTTGAATCTAAGTCTACCAGGGTTGTTTGGATCACAGAGGAGCTGCATGAATGGTTGAATCTGCATCCCCATGAGTTCTGCACAGAAATGAAGACTCCGCAGGTAGCTTCCTCAGCTACTTGGGCTGCCCCTGGCTAATATAGGAGAGTAGGACCTAAACACCCAGCATTCAGGAGGTCCAGCTGTGTGTGTGTGTGTGTGTGTGTGTGTGTGTGTGTGTGTGTGTGTGTGTGTGTGTGTGTGTGTGTGTGTGTGTGTATGGCATCTTAGAGTTGTTGGGGGTTTTGGACCTCCACAATTTCTGCTTCTAATTCTACCCATTTTTTTTTTTTTTTGCTGCACCTGTATTGATGAATGCATGCATGATCTAGAATGTAGAGGAAAGAGAAAGTACATCCATGAGATTGTGTGACTCCTTCCGATCTTTCAAAAAGCAGCTGAATATGCTACTTTCTCCAGAATTGATGCACTTTGAGCACTCCGTTAGGATGGAGACCAACACCTTAAAAGAATGAACATACATACATACCTATGAAGATGCATAAGTTTCTAAAATTAAATTTATTGCTTCAACATTATGTACAATGACTTTGAATCATCACACACTTGCAGACCCACCATGCATGTATTCATGTGTGTAGGTATGATTGATTAATCAATAATGAGATGTGGCGGGGACTGCAGGAACACTAAATCTACATTACACTTTTTAAAATGTTGTACATTAAAAGTCCTTGATTCCAGCCAATCATACTATTGCCATGTTTCCAAACATTCTGTGCAGCACTACACACTTGAATGTACAAAGGGATTCTCTCATGCAGTCTTGCACACAAACACACACTCAGAAATGCATTTCCTCAGTGAGCTGTTGCTCATTCACATTGGAAAAACAGCACCCTTGGTTTGTACCTTTGTCTTACAACTTTTTTTTAAAAAGGTTTCACTCATGTTTAACTTCATAGATTTCTGCTGATAAAACATGATTTTTTTATTTTTTTTTCTGGAATGCTGTGGATAGACATGCATGTGGTGTACTTGCCAGTATATTAGGGCACAACATATTTCTGGAAAACAGAATTTACAGAGGTATTGTAGAATTCCCGTTATGTGGACAAACCCTGGAACCGACTTCCAGGCACTGAACCTGGTGTGTAGTGTCTGAACGGAAACCAGTAAATTATGCAATTCTGTACAGTGATGAATTCTGATAGTGTGGATTTTTCTGAGGAGAGAAGTCGATACTTTGCATCATATCTATTGTTGGTCAGTAACCAATAAATTCTGTAGTGTAAAAACAGCAAATGAACAGTTTTTATTAACAAATGGGTAAAATATATCTGCCCTGTACACAAAGTTATGAAAAGTTTCACAAAGTTAAGACAAGTTTCCTGAGTACCATGTGATCACAAAGGCAGCTTTTACATTTTGAAACTACACATTATGAAGTATCATAGCACTCGCTGTACATGGACTTGCTGTCAAAAACCTGCAAACTTGTCATCAAGTATTTTAGCATTCTGCATGGATGTGCTCTCCTAGTCCTGCATACTCAGAAACAGTGCAATATTTGTAGGGGAAAACGAAGGATATCTCTAGAGCAACCATGTCTTCTTAGTATGAAATGACAATACATGGCTAAGAAGTGTCGATGTATTCTGGAGTATGCAAGTACGAAAAGGATGAGGAAGGATGAGTTTGAACATGATGGGAAATAGACGTGTTGTTATGGACAACTTTTGAGAGGAAAAACAATGGTTTTCAAGTCAGTCAATGACCTAGTCTCCAGTCTTCAACACAGGAATCAACATGCAAGGAATGGCTGGCATGAAAGACCGTCGTACATCGCCCACTTCACCTTACAGTTCTTCAGGAAGTTGATTCTTCCACAGAACAAACACCACATTGACAGTAAAATCAACTGTAGGCCCCGCTAGAGGATCCACCATAGATGCAGATCTGAGCACCACGTCACTCTCACCGAGATTTCATCGCCATCCCCTCTGCTTCACACCAACCGGTGGCCCTGGGGCTCCTTGATGATCTTTACCAGCAGGGCCGCCTCCTTCTTGTTGATGTTGAGGTCATCAATGAGCGTGTCCTTCTCGATGCTCTCCAGTAGGCGGTTGCCTGTGGTGTGGAACTGGTGCATTTGCCGCTTGATGCGGCTGGGCAGCTTGTGCTTGACAGCCCAGTGCTTCATGTAGCACCGCGGGTAGTAGCGCAGCCCTCGCGGCCAGTCCTTAACCTCGGTGTAGTGCAGGGGGACTGATGAAGAAAAAGACAGGAGAGAGGTGAGATCTTTTTTCTGGTACATTCCACAGGGATATTTTCATCCTCAGATTATGTAGGTTTTTTTCAGGGGTGGTGGAGAGTGGATAATACCAAATCTAGAAAGTACATTTAAGTGGAGAGAGGCAAGTTACCAAAGGTATGTGTAAATTCTACAACCACTTTTGATTCTGCAGCTTTGGGAGACTGTTTTGGGTGGATACTAAAGAAAGGCATATGAATACTATACTATCAACTCAATTTGCGGCCTATTATTGGCAAGAAAACTTTTCAAATTTTAATGCCAAGTTTCATAAGTATCACAAGAAAGCAATAGATAATATCTTTACTTGTGACACATGGTTTTCTCATTCTGCCTTGCATTCCTGTTGCAGTAACTGCACTTTATCATTCTAATAAAAAGTAGTTATGAATTAGGCGCAGTTAGTTTGAGGCCCACATTATGAATAAGGTTACAGTAATCAAGGGATGTGGGCCTTGAGAAAATCCTACAGAAAAAATGCAATAGTTTCTCTAGTATTTAAATACTAGCAGTGACCAGATTCAACTGAACTTGAGGAGAAAAATGAGTTAATAATCATAATGATATGGAATATTAGTTCATGTCATAAATATAAAAAGAGAGCTTGAAAACAGGGGGGGGGGGGGGGGGGGGGGGGGGGGGCACACATGTGTGCTAAAAGAAAAGGCGAATCTTTCGTCTTCTTACCTGCATCATCAAAGAGGTAGCTGGTGGCCCAATGGCAGTCCTTGGTCTTACACTTGAAGACCTCGGTGCCATAGCTGTCTCCATTCTCCCGCACTCCCGCTTTCTCCTCATAGCGCCGCATGTTCCTCTCCCCGCACATGATACACAGGTTCATGCCTGCATTCCAGAAAGCAATGCGGCTCCGCTTGGTCTGGTCTCCCGCAGAGAACTGCTCCACCCAGTACTCCATGTTGGGGTCTGCAAGATATGGAGCAGTGAGGGCATGAAATCAGAATGACGGCTGTGTGAGCAGTCAGGTTGAGGAGGGTGATGGCTGTGTGAGCAGTCAGGTTGAGGAGGGTGATGGCTGTGTGAGCAGTCAGGTTGAGGAGGGTGATGGCTGTGTGAGCAGTCAGGTTGAGGAGGGTGATGGCTGTGTGAGCAGTCAGGTTGAGGAGGGTGATGGCTGTGTGAGCAGTCAGGTGAGGAGGGTGATGGCTGTGTGAGCAGTCAGGTTGAGGAGGGTGATGGCTGTGTGACCAGTCAGGTGAGGAGGGTTATGGCTGTGTGAGCAGTCAGGTTGAGGAGGGTGATGGCTGTGTGAGCAGTCAGGTGAGGAGGGTGATGGCTGTGTGAGCAGTCAGGTTGAGGAGGGTGATGGCTGTGTGAGCAGTCAGGTTGAGGAGGGGTGAACACATTGAAGTGGGATGGACTCTCAGACTGATGGAAGTGTGAACATCCAGTAAATGAGAGCTAAAGTGAAACATACTGGCAGAGCAGCTCAATGCACCCATCAGCTGGAACACTGGCCACTGGGCTTTTGGGGCCTGCTCCAGTAGCTCAGCCAGGGGTTTCTCCCCCCAACTACAGAGGATTTGGGGGTGGGGTGGGGGTAGGAGGGCATGGGAAAAGGGTCAGGTCATTCGGATCCAACTTTAGGTTATGAATGTGCTGTATGGATCTGAATGCGTTGGCAGACGTAGTGAACATACTGATGAAGGATGATCATACTGATGTAGGGTGAATAGGCAGACTGACGGAAGTGTGAACATACAGTCCTACCGCGAGCAGCATGAACAAACTGGTTGATGTAGTATCTGTACAAATGTGTTCATGACATGCTGTGGCATAATGAACACGAGCCAAGATTGATGGCTATAAGAATGGCTGGACATATGTGATGTGAGCAAACTGATGTGGTATGGACAGTCAGACCAGTATGAGAGTGAATGTACCATCAGATTTACAGCTGTATGAATGGTAGGACTGATGTTAATAGACTCATGCTGAAAGACAGAGAAGCAGATAAAGGTTGGAACAGTCATACTAAAAATAGTGTGAACTGTCAAGATCATGAAGGTATGTGCAGATCATGTGGGAGACAGTTGCTCAATGGCTACCTGAGAAACTTATTAGCTTTATTACCTGTCACTAGCAAATCACTGTTTCAATATACTTGTAACACATGTGTAACCATTTTTGGGGGGAAAAATCCCTCTATCCAGTTCTCTAGAAAGTGTTCTGAACCAAGCTCCTTTTTCTCTTTTTTTTAAGAGAGAGAAAAATTAACTTCTGTGATGAATGGGTAGTTCAAGTTTTTCTCAGCCAAGAAAACTGTGTGTGCACCATTAATATGGAAGTACTGGGAGAGATGAGGAGTCTTTGAAAACCTGTGTGTTTTGACACCAGCTGGCATCTCCAGCTTCCTGTGTGACATGACAGGTGCTGAGTCAGCACTGAATTTCTGATGGGTGCTTTGCTTATAGTCAAATGCTGCACCATCATTACATTTCTGCACCATCATTACATTTCTGCACCATCATTACATTTCTGCACCAGCATTACATTTCTCCAGAAAGCATTTTCCAATATTCATTAAAATGGCTTTAAAACATCCCAGAAATGTGCCGATTCCAACTTTGTGCTCAGATTTCTTGTAGCATTTCCTGCTCTGGATCCTTGAGCTACCTCACAGACTGCCACTTTCCTCTTTTATGTGGAAGAGATGATTGTGACTTCCTGTCATTGAAAGTGTGGTGTAGCATCTCAAATGCAGGTGATATCAACTTGCTGTAACGTCAGTACTTGAATCCAAGTAATCTACTTCATGTCTCACACTGATTGTTGGTCAGTACTTGAATCCAAGTAATCTACTTCATGTCTCACACTGATTGTTGCTCAGTACTTGAATCCAAGTAATCTACTTCATGTCTCACACTGATTGTTGCTCAGTACTTGAATCCAAGTAATCTACTTCATGTCTCACACTGATTGTTGCTCAGTACTT
This sequence comes from Theodoxus fluviatilis, assembly GCA_034096865.1. NCBI lineage: Eukaryota > Metazoa > Mollusca > Gastropoda > Cycloneritida > Neritidae > Theodoxus > Theodoxus fluviatilis. The sequence goes on along the minus strand of JAWQFJ010013213.1, from coordinate 111,122 downwards.
GAATCCAAGTAATCTACTTCATGTCTCACACTGATTGTTGCTCAGTACTTGAATCCAAGTAGTCTACTTCATGTCTCACACTGATTGTTGGTCAGTACTTGAATCCAAGTAATCTACTTCATGTCTCACACTGATTGTTGGTCAGTACTTGAATCCAAGTAATCTACTTCATGTCTCACACTGATTGTTGGTCAGTACTTGAATCCAAGTAATCTACTTCATGTCTCACACTGATTGTTGCTCAGTACTTGAATCCAAGTAATCTACTTCATGTCTCACACTGATTGTTGGTCAGTACTTGAATCCAAGTAATCTACTTCATGTCTCACACTGATTGTTGGTCAGTACTTGAATCCAAGTAATCTACTTCATGTCTCACACTGATTGTTGGTCAGTACTTGAATCCAAGTAATCTACTTCATGTCTCACACTGATTGTTGGTCAGTACTTGAATCCAAGTAATCTACTTCATGTCTCACACTGATTGTTGCTCAGTACTTGAATCCAAGTAATCTACTTCATGTCTCACACTGATTGTTGGTCAGTACTTGAATCCAAGTAATCTACTTCATGTCTCACACTGATTGTTGGTCAGTACTTGAATCCAAGTAATCTACTTCATGTCTCACACTGATTGTTGCTCAGTACTTGAATCCAAGTAGTCTACTTCATGTCTCACACTGATTGTTGGTCAGTACTTGAATCCAAGTAATCTACTTCATGTCTCACACTGATTGTTGGTCAGTACTTGAATCCAAGTAATCTACTTCATGTCTCACACTGATTGTTGGTCAGTACTTGAATCCAAGTAATCTACTTCATGTCTCACACTGATTGTTGGTCAGTACTTGAATCCAAGTAATCTACTTCATGTCTCACACTGATTGTTGGTCAGTACTTGAATCCAAGTAATCTACTTCATGTCTCACACTGATTGTTGGTCAGTACTTGAATCCAAGTAGTCTACTTCATGTCTCACACTGATTGTTGCTCAGTACTTGAATCCAAGTAATCTACTTCATGTCTCACACTGATTGTTGGTCAGTACTTGAATCCAAGTAATCTACTTCATGTCTCACACTGATTGTTGGTCAGTACTTGAATCCAAGTAGTCTACTTCATGTCTCACACTGATTGTTGCTCAGTACTTGAATCCAAGTAGTCTACTTCATGTCTCACACTGATTGTTGGTCAGTACTTGAATCCAAGTAATCTACTTCATGTCTCACACTGATTGTTGGTCAGTACTTGAATCCAAGTAATCTACTTCATGTCTCACACTGATTGTTGGTCAGTACTTGAATCCAAGTAGTCTACTTCATGTCTCACACTGATTGTTGCTCAGTACTTGAATCCAAGTAATCTACTTCATGTCTCACACTGATTGTTGGTCAGTACTTGAATCCAAGTAATCTACTTCATGTCTCACACTGATTGTTGCTCAGTACTTGAATCCAAGTAATCTACTTCATGTCTTACACTGATTGTTGCTCAGTACTTGAATCCAAGTAGTCTACTTCATGTCTCACACTGATTGTTGGTCAGTACTTGAATCCAAGTAATCTACTTCATGTCTCACACTGATTGTTGGTCAGTACTTGAATCCAAGTAGTCTACTTCATGTCTTACACTGATTGTTGCTCAGTACTTGAATCCAAGTAGCCTACTTCATGTCTCACACTGATTGTTGGTCAGTACTTGAATCCAAGTAGTCTACTTCATGTCTTACACTGATTGTTGGTCAGTACTTGAATCCAAGTAGCCTACTTCATGTCTCACACTGATTGTTGCTGACAAGTGCAGGCCCGGTCAGGTCTTGCTTTAAGCAGGGCTCCCTGAAAAGCTGAGTCATGCTCCAAAAACTCTGTTCAAACACTGGGAGGAGGTAACTGCCGTTGAAGAAGGCACTGCCAGTAATCTGTATGCAGCCCCAGAGCTCCGGACTCCAGAGGTACTAAACTGAAGTGGTGCAGACAGGCAGTCATCCAACGCAAGTGAATTAGGTCAGATTTATGGCCTTTTTTCCTGTGCACTCCAACCCAGAATGCTCTGTAAACTCCCCACACCTCAGCTTAGCCAGCAGTTTATAATGCATGCTGTTGGGTTAGATTAACAAATGTTCAAAGATGTCACCGCAATCTTTCATATCATCTGTATTTATTATTTCTTGTGAATTATATCAACACACCATCTTGTTTGCTACGTAACAACTTATTGGCATTGTGCAAAGATGTGATATCAAACATGCTATTTCCCCCCCTGTGTTTGCAAGGTATGAAGTATGCCAAATGGTTGAAATCGGCATTATTTGCTCCATAAGCAGGACAGGCCATTCAAGTGATTCAACAGTCACATTTATTTGGGTTTTTGACTCACATGCGAAGCAAAAGTGAGTCTATGTACTGAGCCGTTCCGTCCGTCCGTCCGGGCGTCCGTAAAAAACTTAAACGTTGGATTTTTCTCGGAGACTATTAAGTCTATCAACACCAAATGTGGCATGATGGTGTATGATGACAAGGCCTCAAAAAACATACATAGTGACTTGACCTTGCTTCAAGGTCAAGGTCACAGGAGCCATAAATGTGGTCTCAAAAACAGTCATTTTTCACATTTTCCCAATTTTCTCCCACGTTATTGAGAATGGCGACCTTAGCTACAAGTGGTATATAGGTCAAAGCAAGCCCTATCTTTTGATACCAGTTTGGTTGACCTTGCTTCAAGGTCAAGGTCACAGGAGCTCTTCAAAGTTGGATTGTATACATATTTTGAAGTGACCTTGACCTTGAACTATGGAAGATAACTGTTTCAAACTTAATAATTATGTGGGGCACATGTTATACTTTCATCATGAGACACATTTGGTCACATATCATCAAGGTCAAGGTCACTTTGACCCTTATGAAATGTGACCAAAATGGGGTAGTGAACCACTAAAAGTGACTATATCTCATGGTAGAAAGTGCCAATAAGCACCATTGTGCTTCCTATGTCTTGAATTAACAGCTTTGTGTTGCATGACCTTGGATGACCTTGACCTTGGGTCAAGGTCACATGTATTTTGGTAGGAAAAATGTGTAAAGCATTTCTTTGTGTATGATGTCATTGGTAGGTTTAGTTGTTTGACCTTGACCTTGAAGGTCACCTGAAGGTCAAGGTCATATAAAGGTCAAGGTCAAGCATGTGAGTCGTATGGGCTTTGCCCTTCTTGTTTAAATATTATTTAGTCACAATCTTCATGATAAAAAGGGTGGAAAAGATATGGTGAACCTTACACCAAAATCAGTAACAGTGCCTCACTTGCTGGGGGAGACACATCAAAGACACAGTAAAGATACAATAGAATGGCCCCACTGTCCAGTTAGACTGTGTAGTTTGATTGATGGCATGATACCATTGTCCGCCCTGACCTATAACCATGACCTATTTTTAGTGTTGACTGCCGCTCACATACTAGTCAAACAGAAATGCCTGCTGACCTATTAATAGCTGTATGACAGTGTGAAGGCAGCTACTGGGCATGAAATCTCCTCCTGCCTGTCACCTTTGGACACCTTTGAAGAGGAAGGCACATAGAGACCCCACATTGACTTAGCACAGGGCGTGTGCATAGGTTTGATCTAGATGAAGATGTGTTCTTGTGGCAAAACTCATTTGTCTCAGTCACCATTACCTGGTGTTTTTGGAGGACCATAGCTACTGCTGATGTAAGCCTTTCTAATATTAAATGCAGACGTGCTTTCTTTGAAAACATGTGCACTGTGTGACAAAGACATGCTTGTAATGCCTTCTACAGATTAACTGAAGGACTCAGTTAATAGTGTTGTTAATATTAATTGTAATTCTGCACTTCAGTTTAAGGATGTTCACACCTCATTACATCATTGTAAACTGTTTTTATCACTGGCAATGACACTTGCCAATGGAACAAGCCCAAAAGTTCTTTGGTCAGAGGTTCTGGCGTAGGAAAGGGGATCGAGCAGTGGCTGCCTAATGCCAAGTGAAATTCAGTCATAGACTGGGCAGTCTTGTCTCTTTTTTCTAAAGATAGGAAAAGAAAAATAAGTGGGCCTGACCAAAAAACGACTGGACCTCATAGTGTGCTTGAAACCCTATCATCTACCAAACTGCTTTATCACCGTCTCCAGTTGGCTTGCTGAAATGATCAAGATGAAAGCTAGTCTGTGCAGGGTTTCCATCACTGACCATGGGACATTGGTTGGTGGAGGAGGGGGGCAGGCAGTGCTATAGGATTGCTGAGTGTATATGGTGGACTTGGGTCCCACAACACACACACAGTGGACTCCCAAACTATGTTTGCAGTCTGCCTATAGTGTCCCAGCTGACCCTCCCTTCCTGTCAGCCTCAGTCATCTGCACTGGTGCAGCCCTGTCCAGTGCTCTACTCCAGTTGCTTTCCTATTGGAGTGACTTGCTGCCTGCTTGTGTATAGATATATGTATGTATATTTCCCTTCTGTGTCTTGTGTTACTTGCTTTCTCTGCCTGCAAATCCCCCAACCCCACCTACCCTCTCTCACTCTGTCTGTCTGCCTGTCTGTCTGTCTGTCTGTCTGTCTGTCTGTCTGTCTGTCTGTCTCTCTCTCTCTCTCTCTCTCTCTCTCTCTCTCTCTCTCTCTCTCTCTCTCATCAAGTCTTTGCCTATGTTCAAAGACAAAATTCGCACTATTCTCAGGCATCATCCTATGACTTAGTTTTCCACGCTTTCGTCCGACATCTAGACAGTGGAACGGCTAAGTGTGCATCCTATATTGTCCATTTTTCACATATATAATGCTTACTTCAGGCCACCACTGGCTGAACTATTGGAGGGGTTCCGGCTGCTTGGGGGTGGGGAAGTACGGGAGGGAGTGTTCATCAAAAGGCTTTGGCCTTCATGTATGTTATTTGTTTTTAACATTTGGATGTTTAGAAATTTGTTTTTTATGTATATGTCATTGTAGTTACATCAAGTTCCATATTTGAATTTTGCTTCTCTGGTACACTATCTACCCATTTTAGTATGCTTAAGAAATTGTACATGTATAATTCTTGTGATAATTAGACTGACTCTCTCTCTCTCTCTCTCTCTCTCTCTCTCTCTCTCTCTCTCTCCCTCCCTCCCTCTTACTCTCATACTCCCCCCCCCCCCCCCCCAGCTCCCCCCCCCCTCCTAGCCCCCCCCCCCCCCCCCCCCCCTCTCTCTCTCTTACCACACTTGAATATTTTGCCTCAAGGGCTGAATGAAAGGCACTACTGCCTAATTCACTACCCTTGTAAAATAAAGTTCGTTCGTTCTCTCTCTCTCTGTCTCTCTCTCTCTGTCTCTCTCTCTCTCCGTCTCTCTCTCTCTCCATCTCTCTCTCTCTCTCTCTCTCTCCGTCTCTCTCTCTCCCCCCGTCTCTCTCTCCCCGTCTCCCAGTCTCTCTGTCTCTCTCTCCCCATCTGTCTCCATCTCTCTCTCTCCCTGTCTGTCTCTCTCTCTCTCTCCCTGTCTGTCTCCATCTCTCTCTCTCTCCCTGTCTGTCTCCATCTCTCTCTCTCTCTCCCTGTCTGTCTCCATCTCTCTCTCTCTCTCCCTGTCTGTCTCCATCTCTCTCTCTCTCTCCCTGACTGTCTCCATCTCTCTCTCTCACTCCCTGTCTGTCTCCATCTCTCTCTCTCTCCCCGTCTGTCTCCATCTCTCTCTCTCTCTCTCTCTCTCCGTCTGACTCCATCTCTCACTCTCTCTCTCCCCCCGTCTGACTCCATCTCTCACTCTCTCTCTCTCCCCGTCTGTCTCCATCTCTCTCTCCCCGTCTGTCTCCATCTCTCCCTCTCTCTCTCCCCGTCTGTCTCCATCTCTCCATCTCTCTCTCCCCGTCTGTCTCCATCTCTCCATCTCTCTCTCCCCGTCTGTCTCCATCTCTCCCTCTCCCCGTCTGTCTCCGTCTCTCTCCATCTCTCCCTCTCCCCGTCTCTCTCCATCTCTCCCTCTCCCCGTCTCTCCATCTCTCCCTCACCCCGTCTGTCTCCATCTCTCCCTGTCTCCATCTCTCCATCTCTCCCTCTCCCCGTCTGTCTCCATCTCGCCATCTCTCCCTCTCCCCGTCTCTCCCTGTCTCTTCATCTCTCCCTCTCCCCGTCTCTCTCCATCTCTCACTCTCCCCGTCCCTCTCCATCTCTCCCTCTCCCCGTCTCTCTCCATCTCTCCCTCTCCCCGTCTCTCTATCTCTCCCTCTCCCCGTCTCTCTCCATCTCTCTCTCCGTCTCTCTCCCTCTCTCTCCATCTCTATCTCTCCCTCTCTCCGTCTCTCTCCATCTCTATCTCTCCCTCACTCCGTCTCTCTCCATCTCTATCTCTCCCTCACTCCGTCTCTCTTCACTCTCTCACTCCGTCTCTCTCCACTCCCTCACTCTGTCTCTCTCCACTCTCTCACTCCGTCTGTCTGTCTATCTCTCTCTCTCTCACTCCGTCTCTCTCCACTCCCTCACTCTGTCTCTCTCCACTCTCTCACTCCGTCTGTCTGTCTGTCTGTCTCTCTCTCTCTCTCTCTCTCTCTCTCTCTCATGTTGTATTCTCCATTTCACAGCTAGGTCAAGCACATACAACATTTTTCATGTACTACACTCTAAGATGACAGACTGATTAGGTCCTGTTTATTTATTATGTTCTTTGTCTGAGCATTGCATTAGAACCAACACTTGCCCGACTCTATTTCGCCTTTGCTTTACAGTCAGCCAACTCCACAGGTAAACTTAAGTGTGGATTGCATGCACATGCACACTGGTCATGGTTTACTGCTCCACATATAGTCTGCTGACTGTCATGAAGTTCCTTAAAATGGACTTGATCTCATTGAAGTGTTGGTGCTCTAACCCAATGCATAGGGCTGCTATTCAGAGCACTTATTTTTGTCATTAGGTACAGCTTGCTTCACAGAATAGGCACTGATATGGACAGTCTTTCTGTTTTCATGGGATGACAAAGAACGATAGCAAACATGTGTCGTGACTTTTAGGAGAATCGGCGTAATTTGCCGACCAGCAGCTAAGGAAAGAGGGTCAGATCTTTAGTTTTTGCATTTGTCTTTATGTAGTGTCTCCATTACCAATCTTCGGCCACTGTCCAAAAAGAATGTGTGTGTATCCTGAAGAAATGACAGATTCGATTGTACTTCGCATCCTAGCGTAAATTTCCCTCAGTTTCTGCTTCTGCCATTTCTGTGTGGGGTGAGCTGAGGCGAAAAGACAGGCATGGAGACGAATCACTCAACGAGTCAATCTCCAGGCTCTATCTACCCTAAGTGCTTGATAAATCACCTGTCCACAGGCTTCCGTGTAGCTGTCCTTCTCGGGGTCGTTCTTCATTCAACAGAAAAAGAAAAGAAATGTGGGGATTGGAGAGGGGTGGAAGATAGAGTAAGAATACACACTGACAGGCATACCAAGGACCCTATATACATACATAGGATCTTTGGGCATACGGACAGGTGGGCATGTAAACAGGAGACGAAAGACCGTCTCTCTTTCTCTCTCTCTCTCTCTCTCTCTCTCTCTCTCTCTCTCTTCTCTCTCTCTCTCTCTCTCTCACACACACACACACACACACAGACACACACACACACATGCGCGCGCCTAAAAAGTCACACATGTAAGTTTGCGTGTGAACACGTTGCGTTATGTGCATTCGCTTACCGTCCATTTCCGAGACGGGTCGACACCGTTCCTTCATGCTGTCGTGTGCCGAGTAGTGGATCTTGACGTTCTTGTTCCGAGAGAAGCACTGCGTGAAAACACTCATAGTGGCAGAGGAACGATCGCCTGAACATAAAACAAGTGGAACTTTTGTGTCACAACTCTTTGCAAGTCGCCGTCCCGCCGCCTGCCAAATCGCACCGAGCCCAAAATCAACAAGTCCTTATATCCTGTCCGCTCAGTTGAATATCCGGCAGAGGTGTTGACTTGCGCCCAGCCAGGTAATGCCTTCCCTCACGATAATCGAAAATCGAGCTATCTACGTAGGTATGGGCAGTTCTAGCACCACCACTGGCCACTACATATGAGAGCAGATCTGAAGAGATCGCTTCCTTGAAGCCGAGTTGTGTTCAGCGAGCACCTCGTGCTGTTAGAAATGTCGCCACGAGCGTTGTCCCCGCTCTGTCCAGGTATTCCGCGCGCTGCCTTCGTCACGCTCCGATCGCTCGCGGGACGTTTGTGGAAAAGTCTAATCCCGACTCTAGTGGCACTATTATTCCTCTCCAGTCTCTGCTGTAGCTGAGGCGAGGGAACGAGTCAGCTCGAATGACGGCTGGCCTGACGGACTGCCGGGCTGGGACTGGGACAGGAAGACAGGTAATCCGCAAGGATGTCTCTCTTTGCCCGGCTCACGAGTGACGGTCGCCGCCCCGAGTTTTCAAAACTGCGCCTGCCCGTCTGCACAGAGGGTCTTGGCGTCTGCTGTCCGCGAACCTGTTGCCACTTTATCAAGTGGGACCGTTCCACGGTGCAGAGCGGAGACCAGAACAAACTGCACCGGTAGATTGCGGAAGGACCGATCGAGTCGACTGCGCAGCGCGCAGTTCCCCCGCTGGGGGAAACGAGTCACCTCAGGCTTGTTCACGAGGCGCAGCAATGTGCAGGACGAAGTTAGGCCGAGAGTATCTTCCCCTCAGGGTCGCTGAGTCCGGTTGGGAAACGGGTCGATCGAAACTTTCGTGTCTCGCTGTGTATTGATAACTCACCTGGACCCTGCTCACGCGTTGAATCGTCAGAAAATCGATCTTCTTATCGACAATCGCATTCAATCCACATTTTGCCGGACATCGTGCTCAGGGATGAATGTGACATAGACGTTGCGAGATAGCGAAAAGGGCGGGAGATATGATAAGGCGGGAGAGAAGAGGGCCAGTCGGCCTGGGTGAGTGGGTGGGACGCTCGTCTTGCCCAACCCACCTGCCAGTCACAGGTACAGCGCGCCTTTCTGTGCTCCCCCTCTCTTATTGAGTCACGTCCCCTTATAGGGTGGCACGGTGTCATCCTGACTTTTCCCGATCTCTGACAGGGCTGACTTCATCTGAAACAATGCGCTCGTTGGCATTCTTCGCTGTTGTCCTTAGGGCCATTGACTGGGTCCAATACTCAAACTGGTAGTGTGGGGGCTTGTGTTCTTGTGCATGTCTAATTTGACTGTCACTGTGTCCTTTTGTCTTGGCACTTTACAGGACTGCCATTCAAAAAAGTGTTTTAGTTTCTTTGAGCGATTTGCGTAGTGCTTACATGTCCAGAGCGTTTCATCACCCTCTGGGCTAGGAGTACGAATTGACCCACCGCGTCTCCCTACGCGATTCGTAAGAGGTGGATAACTAAGTACATCGTGACGGCTTGCTCTTATTCTAACCAACACTAATAAATTATCATGACAAATGGCCTTACAAAGCATGCAAAGGCTGGTAGGCCATAAAACATCGTCCCTCCCTCCCTCCCTCCCATCGATCCATCCATCCATCCATCCATCCATCCATCCATCCATCCGGAGAGTTTCAAAATACGATATGGGACACAGATGTACGAACAAGATAATAAACAGGAAACAAGAATGAAATGTCGGTTGTTATGATGCTCGATTAAGACTTCAATCACTGTTAGTGTTATATCGTAGTGACGCTGACTCCGGAGGTCCGTGAGCTGTCGTTTTCGTGGCCCGCATTCAACAGCTTACCAAAAGTTGAAACACCCTGAAACTGCGTTCCTCTTGTCTCGGAAGGCAACGGGATCTCATGACGGGCTGGTAAGCGTGCACTTTGTATAGATAGCATAATGCTTCTTTGAGCCAGTTTCTCCACGCTGAAATAGTGTGTCTTATATAGCCAGGATCGCAAGCCCACAGTAAGTATTGCTACAAGGCCACCAGCAGTCGCTTCTTGTGAGGGTCGAAATGGGCGAGGGGTGCGTCGCTTACGCTAGTATCTTGCAAAAAAACCTTGCAAGAAACCCTAGGCGAGGGCGTTTTCCTGAGCGTCTCGCTGACAAGGAGACGCGAGCTTTGCCGAGGAAGCTTCGGAGGTACTTAACCGTGTCTAGCCGGATGACCCAAAATGGCGGAGGCCATCCCAGTTGGGTTGCTGTTCATAGACGGCGGTGCCTGCAATGTGCTTCTCACTGTCCGAGAATGGAAAAGTGTACGTACACGTTAGTATTTGCTGTTCGAGTGTTCAATAGTAAATTTTAAGGAGTATGTATGTAGGTTGTTTCTAGACAGCTACGTCAAGTACACCGTATATGTCCACTCTCTGAATTATGTTCCTTAAATTGATCTGGAGTGTATCGAGGGACAACATTTTCGACAAAAAAATGTCGAGAATTGAACCCTGGTTGCTTTCTTTTCTTTGATATAAAAACCGCTGGCGCTGAACCTCCAGGTTTTGGAGAAGAAAAAAAGAAGATCGGGTTCGAACCCGCAGCCTCCGAGAAAAGAGGAGGAAAAAACGCACACACACACAAACACAAAAAACCAGGTGGGTTCGAACCCACAACCCCTCGAAACAAAGTTTCAGTGCAGAATCGAACCTGGTCATGCATGACCAAGAGCCCAATGCTCTACCAACTGTGCCATTGTAAACTTGTAGGTATGTGAAGCATTTATAACGACCTTGTCATAAACCCTCGTGGTTCGTATTTTGCACTGTAAATTGTAGAAAAATGGATGATAGCATGAACTGTTTGGTATTTCATACGGATCTAACCCATCAACGTCAATATTCTTTTCGTAGTATCGCATTTTGGCGCCTGCTGGTAGAGGTTCAACATATATCGAAGCGTTTTGCTGAAGTAGGAAAGATAACTCGGTTTGACTCGATGTCATTACGCTGAAATGGTCGTTGTCCCCAACATTTCCGGGTCAGGGATTGATTAAATCATCATATTTTTGTGACACTGAGACCAGACCATCAAAACAATTAGCACTAGGCCTTGAATCAAATCGTCGTACGAGATCTTACGTTGACTGCAAATGTACAACAGTGCCGCGTGATTGTGTCGACATTCAGTTAGTTCGCTGGGCCCGTATTCACAACGGCGATTTATCTTTTTAACACTCGATTTATCCCCTATCCCCGCGTTATCTTGATCGGTTAGATAAGGTACGCTCGTCAGAGGACCTAGGTTGCGCTTTGCTATATATACTGCTTTCTTTGTCGTCTCTTCGATTCTCTTAGATCGTAGATGACGTCATGAGATTACGTCAAAGCGGAACAGGCAGTTGGAATCGTCTGAGTTTAGAGACAAGGGTAGTGAATTAGGCAGTACAGTAGTCGCCGCTTATTAAAAACACATTGGGACCGAACAAAAGTGTTTTTAATAAGCGGCGTTTTTATTAACCGTTTGCTTGTTGAACATGTCCATCAGTAACGAAGTAAATCCGGACCTTACCAACTGTATTTAAAAAACGGCTGTTTTTATTAACCGCGTGTTTTATAAGCGGCGACTACTGTATTGCCTTTCTTACTTACATTCAGCCCTTGAGGCAAAATATTCAAATGTGGTAAGAGAGAGAGAGAGAGAGAGAGAGAGAGAGAGAGAGAGAGAGAGAGAGAGAGAGAGAGACAGAGAGAGAGAGACAGAGACAGAGAGAGAGAGACAGAGAGAGAGAGACAGAGACAGAGAGAGAGAGACAGAGAGAGAGACAGAGACAGAGAGAGAGACAGAGACAGAGAGAGAGACAGAGAGAGACAGAGAGAGAGAGACAGAGAGAGAGAGAGAGAGAGAGAGAGACACAGAGAGAGACAGAGAGAGAGACAGAGAGAGTGAGAGAGAGGGGGGGGGGGAGGGGAGCTGGGAAAAGGGGAGGAAGGGAAGAGAGAATGAGAGTAAGAGGGTGGGGGGAGAGAGAGAGAGAGAGAGAGAGAGAGAGAGAGAGAGAGAGAGAGAGAGAGACAGAGAGAGACAGAGAGAGAGACAGAGAGAGACAGAGAGAGAGACAGAGAGAGAGTGAGAGTAGCCATAAGTACTGATCAAAAGATCAGATAAAGGCCTTGCGGCCTAAGACATCTGAGGACATATCTATCTAAATCATTCTCTGTCCTCGCAAATGACGTCACGAATTCTATTCTATTCTATTCTATTCACCCTGCTTCAAAAATCTCCTCGCAAATGACGTCACGTTTATTCGACGTCAAATGATGACCTCACAGATTTTGCAAAATGGAGTCTGTTGAATTGTTTTCATTGAAACACCAAAATGTAAAAAAGTCACTTTCTTTTCAAACCTCGATTCTGAAAATTTGATAATATTGAATCGGACCTAACTTCCAGTCAGTGTGCAAAATCTCAAGGAAATCCGTCCAGTAGTTTTTGAGATATAAGCCGTGGAGACGGGACAGACAGACACACACACACACACACACACACACAGACAGATAAAGTCTGTAGGACCTCCAGTAAACCTGGAGGGAAAATTCCCTTTAAGGCAAGACACTACTAGGAAGCATGAAATTTTAAAATATGTTTATTGAAATTTTTTTGTTTCATTGGCATGAAAGAACTCATAACAGTAAATCAAAACATCAAAGTTTGACAGTAATTAAAATTATGGGTAATCCAAAATGGCCGCCTAACATGCAAAAATATGCAAATTTCTGTATCTTTTTAAATTTCTATAACTTCTTAACTACTTGATATTTCTTGAAAATTCTTTTTGCATTAAAATTGTACACTCTTTATCTTTAAATGTACAGAAGATTATGTTTGTAATGCAAAAAGTAAAAAAAATGTACTTATTGCTTCCACATCAACATCCGAATTGCAGATAAAGTAGGTTCAACATCAAAGAAAAAAAATCATATCTGGCCAAATAATCAGTTCACAGCAAAAAGTGTCTGTATGTTCATAAATTATTATACATGTAACATACCTGGAAAATTACAAGTCATCATCATCATCCTGTGATGAGTTTGAGTAACTAATTGATTTGAACTCTATGAAAAAAACACATTTTGAGAAAATGGCAAAAACAACTTTTAGTCATGCATAAGTCCTTCTAAAACTATCCATCATGGCTAAAACTTGTTTCATTTATTCATACATTCATCCAGCAGGACTACACATGCTAAAAAATGAAACTGAACTTACAGTTTCCAGTTTTTAGTGTTTTGTGCAGTGAGTCAGTCCCCAGTACAAAAAAATGCAGGGATGGAAAAGTTCATGCTCAAGAGGAAAGGATCAGCCCTACTACTACACAGGAAATGCCAAGGTCAATAAAGGCAACTTCAGAGAGACACATGCTGTGAATGAGTCAACAACAAGTCAGTTTGCCATTCCAGCACCATAGGTTTCCCCTTCTTCTTCCTCCTGAAGCCTCCTCTTCTGATGCCTTGAGTTGAAGGCATGAAGCCACTTAGTGTAGGCGCTGTTGCTATGCCTGAACAGAGGCTGCCACATTAGCTTTCTTCATTCTTCTGGCATCACAGGCTCCACATTTCAAGCAAAGTTTGCTGGCTAAGCCATTGTTTTTATCGTATAGTATGCTGAAGGTGAGACCAGACCGAAAACAGTTCGGGCAAAGAACATCGTTCATTAGTTCACTCAGCTGATCTAAGTCAAGTGCACGTTGACCCACTTATGATCGGTTTCAATCGGCTGCTTTGCTTCTGCCTGCATCATCTGTATCTTCCTCCTTGATGCCGATGCGTTTGAAGTTTCTTCCGGAATCGAGGCAGTTGAGATGGAGGGACGAGGAGGCAGCGATCGCGATAGCACTGTCAACGCAGGCGTTGACGAAGTAGAACTAGACTTTCGACCTTGACCGCGAAGTATTTTCGAGGTGCGTGCAGCCGAAAGCTGCTCTCTTCGCCCACTATTTTTCGGTCGCGGCATAATGTTGAGTTTATTCACTCATGGGCATTCTCTGATTGTTTGATTGAAGTCGAATTTATTCGATTTGGTGCAAAACATAAACTAACTGAGAGAATTAGCGTTGAAGCGGCAGCCATGTTTACGATGCATTGTGGGCCAGGGAATCCTCGCTTTGGAGTCTCTGATTGGTTGAAACAAGTGGAATTCCCTCTCTAAGCTCAATGATTGGCTAGTGAGTTTCCAAACAACCCTGTGTACGCTGTTTGAAATCATCAACTAAAAATAGACCACTATAGTTGGCGGAGTTATTTCCCTTGCTGTGCTCGATCGAAAAGACGAGCTTTCCAACGGTACCGGGCGTGAACCTCTTCGTAGAATAGATCGAAAGTTACAATTTTTCCAAAAGTCATAAAATACGATGCATCAATGACGTTTTTAACGTTTTTTACGAGGAGTGATGTTTTTCAAAGCCATTTTATTCAACTAATTATCGAATGACAGGTCGAAAAAAACACGTGGGGGCATTTGCAAGTGTTTGAACTACTCAAAACTGATGTTATCTCAAAAACGTCCAGATATAAAATTTTCCCAACTTTTCGACCCGTGTCTTGCCTTATTCGAGATGTCACCACGGTGTGTTCTATCAAGTGAAAAATTGCTGTGATGTCTGCACCGTCAGTTACTTCGTCCGACGGCAACTTTTTCATCGACTCTCGCGCCAGGACGCACCCACGTTCTCACGGACTTTCACCTTGCCAAATGATATTGGCCGTTGTCTAGTGGCCCGCCTCGCCTCGGCTAGTTCGCGAGAAATTATTCACTAACTAGGTAAGCCAAGCAACGCGCCCCGGACTCGCCGAGTGGGATTGTTTGTCCTGGAAAAAGCGCACTGGGGCAGGCCAGTCATCCACCACTTAGATATCGTAGACACAACAGTTATTGAGAATGAACGAGCGAATCAATGACTATGTCAGCTTTTCTAGGATATGCAAGGCCACTGATCACGAAAAGAACTAGAGCTGTTTAGTGTAAATTCAAGTCACGATGTCCCTAGTTGTTGTCCTTTTACGAAACGCATAGTTAGGTACGGTGGGCCTGTTCTTCTCTTCAGCCCACAGGGGGATTATTTGACTTTAAGAAACGCTTTTTTGATTAAATACGATTAGGATTGTTGATATTTCGTTGAAGTCATGCTTTTACTGACCTACTTTGCAGAATGTTTTACATGCATTTTTGCTCTCCGTTTTACTATTTGTTCGCTTGCTCCACCTGGACTTTGTCTCCTCTCCCAATTAATATTTTATGCAATGAATCGCACTTCGAGGAAAATCTTACAGTGCATCTCATTCACAGAATTCTTTAGCATACATTTCATCGCCGTAACAATAGAACTCATTATGAGTTTGCACGACTGGAGGAAAAAAGGACGTCTTTTTTTCCAGTGAAGGTGAACACGCACTGTCTGTTCAAGGGAAACTAGAACGAAGGAAAGGCTCGTGTTGATGGCGCGTTCCTGGGTCATGACCTGCTGACGTCATCTTCACCCCGAATGCGTAAAGTGACGTCATGGCCGACGGCGTGGGTCGCCTGCAGGGAGATAAATCTCTGCTGTATGAACGTTCGAGGTCCTACTGCGAGAATGATGAACTCATCGACTGCTCGCCTTATGTTCTCCCTGTCAAGCCCATCTTGCCGCCGCTGACATCGGCACTTAGTGACGAAGCCAAGACTAGAAGGAAGCCTTCTAGTGTCGGGTGACGCCTTGGGGCCCGAGACAAACTCGCCTCCGAGTCTCGTCCAATGAACGCGCTGCGAAAAATGAACCGAGACCAGCACGTTTTTCTGCACTGGTGTTAGGTGCTCATGCCGGAGAGACAGACGATAGCGTGATGTACACCCCAGATACAATCTGGAGTTTCTGCTTCGCGGTCCAGCTCTTTTGAGTGTCGAAAGTCCAGAGTCAGCATTTTGAGTAAGACGCCGAAGAATACAAGATCCGTGTTTTGTCGTCAGCAAGATTTAACTTTTCTCTTTCGGTAGACCTTCATGAAAGTCATATATGTGTATCAGCAGCTAGGGACGGGTATGGTATTTGACCTGTCGTGACCTCGACTCTGCCTACAGTGCAACCACAAACCCAGCGCTGTCCATTGTCCTCACAACACGCGACACGGACATCTGGCCTGTATGGCCCAAAGTTCTCGCAACCGAGAGACAGACAGCCTTTTTGATTCGTGGCTGTGAAAGTGAGAAAGAGAGCACGGAGACGCGAGTTTGAGAGAACGTCATGGAAAGAAATGAAGTGCTCAGCTTTCGACAGGTCCAGCTAGCAGTTACACGCACCTTGTCGCAAAAGTGCAACTCGGGAGGGCGAACGCTCGGTGTGATCGTCTTCTGAACGGGAATTTGGGGGTGGGGGGAATGGGGAAAACGTTGCTCATAGTTTCTGCTACTACTGCTGCTACTAAAGCAACAACTACTTCTACTGCTACTACTACTACTACTACTACTACTACTACTACTACTACTAATAATAATAATAATAATAATAACACCACTGCTGCTGCTTCTACTGCTACTACTACTTCTTCTTCTGGTACTACTTCTAGACTAGCCGACGCGAAAGAGTCTATTAGGAAGGAACAAACCGAGCGCTCGCAAGAACACTAGCTCTCCTGAACTGGCCTAAGGTGAGCCTGTGATGAAGCGTTCTATGAGGACGAAGAAAATTGATTCGCTTAGTCACGATTTGGCTACTATTATTTTGATAGTATCGGATTATCTTTACGAAAACAACAGCTGAAAGTAATTACGACTTGCCGCAAATGCCTGATTCTGTGCGTAATGTCACAGTTTGATCTCCTCTTCTCATCAGAGATCGCATGGAAGTTTATTCAGTAGACAACACCATCTTTCCAGGTTTGGCGCCAAGAGCGGGGAGCTGCAAATTTGAAAGACAACATTGTAACGAGATGACACAGACGGGACAGAGACTTGCTCAGTGTGTGCGAGGACTCTGTGGTGGAATGTGCGATGACAGCCGTCATGGCTTTGTTTTGGGTCTAATTTCGCGCTTTGATCCGACTGACGTAACACTCACTGGTTGTATGCTGTCCTGTTTTCTTTCTGACGCTTGAGATTTTTTTGGTGTGTGTGTGTGTGTGTGTGCATGTGTGTGTGTGTGTGTGTGTGTGTGTGTGTGTGTGTGTGTGTGTGTGTGTGTGCTCACGTGCTCACGCTGCTGAATGTGAATAAAGTTACACGAAGAAAAAAAATCTTGGTTTGACATGTCTTTAATGGGAAAAGGCGCCGCGGGGTTCATTTTACATGTGTGTGGCTGACAAGCCAGGTTTCTTCCGGATGCATTTAATTCTTTCTTCGTGATAGATAAGCTCGAAAAGTCCGTTTGACCTCTTTTTTTTTACCTACGAAAACACTTGAGGAATAATTTCGCAAATACATGTATAGCTTGTCACTGAAAACCTGTCACTGAAAATGTTTTATTCAGGCAACGTAACTTACCGTTTTGGTGTGGAAAGGAAACTGGGAAATCCGGTTTGCGTCATGTCAGAGCGACACTGCGAGGACACGTGACACAGCTCTAGGTCTGAATTGGCGGGGGGGGGGGGGGGGGGGGGGGATTAGGGTCTGGAGATGAGGGCCACGGGGAAAAAAAAGAGACACAGAGAATGGTGCTCCTTTTGGACTACGGACACGCTGTGTGTGACTCAGTAGCGTCAAAGATGAGGAATGGAGTGCTGGATTAATGGCTTCACGGCTCGACGCCTCCAGTAGACCCGTAAATCCTTATCCTTGGCAGCGTCGTGCCAAGATGGCGGGGACTTTGTGGCGCACGGTGAAGACTTTGGCCCAGACACTTGATCACATGCTCTCTCCTCTCGTGACGGACGGGTGGTCTGGCCACGTGCTGCATGCAGACCGGATTATTTTGCTCTCGCTCGTAATGCTCACTTGAACTTGAAGATTACTTATTGTATGTGTGACGCAAGTACAAGTTAATTACTGGATAGAATTTTTATGCAGAGTAAAGTTTTAGGCTCGTGCGTATGTACTGGGATACGTCGAGGGAGGTGAAAGAAAGGAGAGAAAGGAAGAATGTAGTGAGGATAGGACGAACCTGAACAACAGCGGCAGGAGCAGAAAGAAGGGAGGGGTAAAAGGGAGGGGAAGAAGAGAGGAGGAATAGTTCAAAGTAGGAATGCACTTGTTGGCCTCCAGACGCAAACGAAACACATTCAGGATATATACTCATGTGTCTGTTCACCTTTACACCTCTTTTGCTCATTTTTACACTGTAGATGACAAATGGTCTGATTGCCATTTTGCAGGAAACGAAAGGCTCAGAATTTCATGACTTTCCATTATAATTGTGACTGCCACTCAGAGCAGATACTGCTGAATATCTTCACTGCTATATTAGACAAGAGAACGGCTGAAATTTGTGTGTGTGCGTGTTTTAATTCAGGCTTGAGGGTCTTTCTCTTTCCCCCCCCCCCCCCCCCCCCCCCCTTCTTTCCAATAGTATTTTCGAGAGGATAGCTCTGCAAGATTTTGAAACTTTACATGATGATTACCTTACGTGGCCTTCATATTAATACTGGTATTCTTTTTTTCACGACCATATACTTCAAAATGCTTGTGTAGTTGAGCGACAAAGTGCTCATGAACAATTTGTTGGAATAACATTCTTGCCTTAATAATTGAAAATTATATGAGACAAAGATACACAGCAACGCCCCAGCCGCATTAAACACTGGACGTTTGTTGGCACTTTTTTTTAAAGAAAAAGAATTATGATGGTATTACACAGTGTTTCTGTACTTGTTTTAACGCCAGTTTTGGACATTTTTACCCCTCCTCTAAACAGTTCCTCAGCGTCTTTTTGTAGCCATCTTGGCCCTCTGGCTGAATATTGTCAATGGTGTCAGGGAACTGCACCGATTGGCATTCATGCATGTGAAAAAACTCCTCTATAATGGCTGTGAAGCTTTGACGTTGTGACCCATTTCTGTTCAGTGAATGACAAGCAAGCAAATTGTCTTAGTGTAGTTCCTAAGATCCTTCATGCAGGCCCGAACCCCCCACGTAAGGAACTTGGAGTGTTATCCTTAAGAAGAAAACTTTCTCAACGGACTTGCCGTCATTCATCCCTTGAGAAGAAAACTTTCTCCTCCCAGAGACAACCGGACTTGCCGTCACTCAATCCTTGAGAAGAAAACTTTCTCCTTGCAAAGACAAGCGGATTTGCCGTCACTCAATCCTTGGGAAGAAAACTTTCTCCTTGTAAAGACAAACCGACTTGCCGCCACTCATTTCTCAGCCTGCTTTCGTGGGCAAATAGAGGAGTTGCTTTTGCGGAAAATTAAAGGGAAGAGGCCGGAGTCTAGTTTTTATGGGAAACGAGAGGAGGTTTTTCCATGCAAGGGAAGAAGCTAAGGAGTCGGGTAAGGAGGGATGGATCCATGGGTCAGGCTGTGGACGACGGCCTGGACAGAGCCATCCGTGTGGACTTGTTGATTTGACCGAGAAACTGTCATCTGCTGCCCTCCACTGGCGAACAGCGCGCCTCATCTTCTGTTTGGACTGGGGGCAGCACGGTCGTCGTCTGTTTGTGCTTGCGTCACTTCGCGTCACAGGCTGGAGGAGGAGAGGAAGGAAGACATCGAACTGTTGACCTCTTCATGCCCTGCATTGTGTGGCTTTTGGGAAGTGGCGATTGAGATAACGTCTGGAAAATGAAATCGGATAAGAACGGTCGATGCCCTCGTACTTTAGGAGGAGGGGAAGTGCGGGGTGGAGTGAGGAATGGGTGGCGTGTGTGTGTGTGTGTGTGTGTGTGTGTGTGTGTGTGTGTGTGTGTGTGTTGTGTGTGTGTGTGTGTTTGTTTGTGTTTGTGTGTGTGTGTGTTTGTGTGTGTGTGTGTGTGTGTGTGTGTGTGTGTGTGTGTGTGTTTGTGTGTGTGTGTGTGTGTGTGCGTGCGTGTGTGTGTGTGTGTGAGTGTGTTTTGTAGAGAGATGGTTGAGGGTGGTCTCCCTAATCTGGTTGTTGGAAAATGACTCTCCCCACACTTCGCTTCTCGTTTACAACTTCTCAGAGGACTTCCTGTCAGATTTCGGGCAAAAGCCTGTATTAGTAATTATCTTGTCTGTTGGAATGGCTGATGTGTTTGCCTCGTTATGTGACCATGCGTGAGAGATTGGCTCACGGAGATAAGCCACTTCCAAACGGTAGTGATCTCATGCGTTTATTATATTTCATTTTCGTCCGCATCGTGCATGAATGCTCTTACTATAACAACCCTTGTGTGATGCAATGAAGAGCGTTTTGAAAATGAGACGAAATACTTCCTCTACTTTCAGGATTATAAGTGCGCGTGGGTCAGGGGAACGTTGCTTAGCCTACCTAGTTGACAAATTATTTCTCGCGAACCAGCCGAGGCGAGGCGGGGCACTAGGCAACGGCCAATATCATTTGGCAAGGTGAAATTCCGAGAGAACGTGGCTGCGTCCTGGCGCGAGAGTCGGAAAAAAAGTTGCCGTGTGACGAAGTAACTGACGGTACAGACATCACAGCAATTATTCACTTGATTGAGCACACCATGGTTACATATCGAATGGCACGGGAACTTTACAATTGAACCCTGGTTGCTTTCTTTTCTTTGATAGACAATTTTGTCGAAAATGTTGTGCCTCGATACACTCGGGATCATTTCAAGGGACATGATTCAGAGAGTGGACATATACGGTATATTGACGCTCCTTCATGTAAGCAACCTTTAAAAAATGATTTGACAGTGTTTGTCCAGAAATACCCCACATGTATATACATACTCCTCAAAATATACAAATGAACACTCGAACAGTAAATACTAACGTGTACGTACACTTTTCCATTCTCGGACAGTGAGAAGTGATTATGCGACACTATCGCGAGTGACAATATCGCGTGCAGCACTATTGCGTGCAACACTATCGCGAGTCTACTACTAGCCGCTTCGCGGCCAGGCACTGCGCAAAGTGCCAAAGCCACATACAAAGCCAAATTCTTCAGCCGCCATTTTGTTCTTCTCAGGTCTTCATCATTTGACTTAGTCTACCCACACACCAAATTTTGGTAAAATCGGATAACATTGAGTTTTGGGCGGCCATCTTGTTTGTGCCCACTTGCAGTTACCATGGCAACACCACTTTTTTAACCCCACCATGACCTGACCCTGGCCCACACCTGACCCATACCAAGTTTTAAGTCGATGGGAACACCTGTGTCTCAGGCGGCTTCGCTGCCTTCGACACAGTCGTCCAAATTCTTCAGCCGCCATTTTGTTTTTCTCGTCACGTAACCATGACAACCAACAAATTTGTTCACAGATCTTCATCATTTGACTGCACCTACCCAGACACCAAATTTCGCTCAAATCGGAGCACTTTGAGTTTTCGGCCGCCATCTTGTTTGTGCCCACTTCCGGTTACCATGGCAACTCCATTTTTTTAACCCAACCATGACCTGACCCCGGCCAACACCTAACCCCACACCAAGTTTCACCTACCCACACACTAAATTTCGGTCAAATCGGAGCACTTTGAGTTTTTGGCGGCCATCTTGGTTTTGCCCACTTCCGGTTACCATGGCAACACCATTTTTTAACCCCACCATGACCTGACCCCGGCCCACACCTAACCCATACCAAGTTTTAAGTCGATGGGAACTCCTGTGTCTCAGGGGGCTTTGCCGCCTTCGACACAGTCGTCCAAATTCTTCAGCCGCCATCTTGTTTTTCTCGTCACGTAAGCATGACAACCAAAAAATCTTTTCACAGATCTTCATCATTCGACTGTACCTACCTACACACCAAATTTTGGTCAAATCGGAGCACTTTGAGTTTTCGGCCGCCATCTCGGTCAAATCGGAGCACTTTGAGTTTTCGGAGGCCATCTTGTTTGTGCCCACTTCCGGTTACCATGGCAACTCCATTTTTTTAACCCCACCCTAACCTGAACCCGGCCAACACCTAACCCCACACCAAGTTTCATCTACCCACACACCAAATTTTGGTCAAATCGGAGCACTTTGAGTTTTCGGCGGCCATCTTGTTTGTGCCCACTTCCGGTTACCATGGCAACGCCATTTCTTTTAACCCCACCATGACCTGACTCTGGCTCACATCTAACCCCATTCCAAGTTTTAAGTCGATGGGAACTCCTGTGTCTCAGGCGGCTTCGCCGCCTTCGACACAGTCGTCCATTGTTTCCTCAGCCGCCATTTTGTTTTTCTCGCGACGTAACCATGGTAACCGAAAAATTTGTTCACAGATCTTCATCATTTGACTTTACCAACCCACTCACCAAATTTCGGTCAAATCGGAGCACTTTGAGTTTTTGGCGGCCATCTTGTTTGTGCCCACTTCCGGTTACCATGGCAACACCATTTTTTTAACCCCACGTTGACCTGACCCCGGTCCACACCTAACCCCATGCCAAGTTTCAAGTCGATCGGAATAAAACTGTGGAAACGTATGAGTGTCACACAGACACACACACAGACACACACACAGCGAAAATATATATAGAGATATATAAATGGTCATTAACACATGGCAAAGTAAACAAGTGCACACACAAGATTAATATCAAGACATAAATACTCATTAAGAATAAGATATGGCAAGAAATACAAATACACACACAAAATTATTACACAGTATTATATATCAGCACACCCACCCATACACCACATAAGCATAGTATCAACCTTCATCATAGCATCATACACACACGCACAATCATGCATGGTAACTCCAAGTCCACGGAGCATATAAAAACAAATCGTGCATGGTGCACAAGGGCGCAACTTAAAAGCATTCTTAAAATAACACAAGCCGTCAAGTGTCACGATTGGTTCAACACACATTGAATTCAATGTTTCTGGCCACTGACCGTAAAAAAGGAACCTTGTCGTCCTCGTTGTCTTCAGCCCGTTCGTACGACTCGATGAGCGTCTGGAGTCGTTTGTTGGTGGCCAAGATATGTTTCTTTGACGTTGGGCCAGGATGACCTCCTTCCATTTGAACTTTGAGACCATGCTGCAGACTTTGTTCCTTTTGGATTCCGGCGATGAATTTCCAGATGGATGGTTTCGGGCCGTCAAACATGGATTGCAAGCCCCTGTGCCACCCTTCCAGTTTATTATTGGTACGTGGAAGGCCGACTTGGTTCCTGTCGTGGACTGACCAAAACTCGAGAGCAAAACGTGGAGGGTCCCGCCTGGGATTTGCGCCCCGTCTTCTCCCACGCCGGAGTCTTCCAACATAATTGTCCTCAAAGTAGTCATAGAGTTCACCCATGCGTGGGTCCATGTCTCTTTCAGTCATGTCTTCCTGCAGTGTCTCTAAATGCCCTGTGATCTGCTCTGGTGACAAAAATGCCAAAGATGCGAGCATGCGGCAGTACAGCCGTGTTTCTTCGTCGTCGGTGTAGGTGACCCGCAACTCAAGGTCCTGGATCTTTCTCCAGATTGACTGGCATAAGTGGAAGAAGCATCGTCTGACCTCGATGTATGGAAATGCTGAGGTGGTTGCAGCTTTGGCAGTCAATTCGAAATCAAGGATGCAAACCTGTGGGTTTAGGTTTGGTGCGTACATTTTGATAAGGCGCCACATTTCCTCGTATGTCCGTCTGTTCTTTCCTGCCAGAAGAGCATACAAGATTAGAACACACACTCAGAATATATATGGAATGGGTTGCTTCCAATCAAGATTAGAATACAAACTCTCAAAAAGAAAGTTTGCATGCGTTTAGAACACACACTCAGAATATATATTGAATGGGTTGCTTCCAATCAAGATTAGAACACTAACTCACAAAAAGAAAGTTTGCATGCGTTCTCTCTCTCTCTACGTGGTAAACGCGGTAGTGTTACGCGCGGGAGTGTCACATACGCGCGGGAGTGTCACATACGCGCTAGTGTTACATACGCGGGTGTGTTATGCGCAGTAGTGTTGCTCGCGGTAATGTTATACTCGCGGTAGTGTTACTCGCGGTAGTGTTACTCGCGGTAGTGACAGTCGTGGTGGTGACCAGCACCCGTGAGAAGCACATTACAGGCACCGCCGTCTGTGAACAGCTGCCCAGTTGGGATGGCCTCCGCCATTTTGGGCCATCCGGCTAGACGCGACTAAGTACCTCCGAAGCTTCCTCGGCAAAGCTCGCGTCTCCTTGTGCGCTGTGAGAAACGCCCTCGCCTCGCTTTTCTTGCAAGATCCTTGCAAGATACTCGCGTCAGCAACAGGCCCCAGAACAGAGCGCCATGCCCCAGTCCGAAGTAGCAGCAAGGACCATGCATCCACTAGTTCGTGAGGAGTAAGTGTCTTTGCCTTGGCATGCAGTCACACCCAGAGCACACTTAGGGACCCCGCTAGTAGTCGCCTGTAGTCGCGTGCGAGTAGCGGGTCCAGTGTTCGAAGCTGCACGGATCCTGGTGTTTCGACTTTTGGTAAAGAGGGATGAATTGCGATTGCTTCTCCTCTCACAGGAGTAGAGCGGGTTCCAGTGAGGGCCTTTGCAGTGGCCTTGCCCTTGCCAGTTCTACTCTGTACAGGGTGAGGGTGGTGCAGCAGTGTGTGGTAATGACCGTGACGCCTGCTAGAGCTGTTTCCAGAAACGTGATACAGTTCTCCAAATTGTCTCCACTCCCAATTCATCGGAATTCGTTCTATAGGCCTTTCAGACGGCATTCTAAGTGAGTTGTTGTTGTTGTTGCGTACCTGGGCTAAACACTCCCAGGATCACCCAAGTGGGTGAGATGATTGCGTGTGTGACTGTTTTTGAACACCCCGCCATCTAGGCAGCCACACTCCGTCTTCAGGGGATTTGATCTCTGTCTCCAGAGAATGCCAGTTGTTATGTTAGGAGCTTACCACGGCTGAAGATAATCCCCACATAACAGTACAACATAACAACATTTTGCTGTAGCCTTGGTTTTTGGCTGGAGTCAACAAATAACAACAGCCTTTGCCCAAGGCAATTCTAAGTGAGTGATGTGTGTCGTTAGAGGACAGCAGGTACTTGTCAGTATTCGTAAAAGGTGAATAACTAGGGACATTGTGACTTGAATTGCGCTTACTTAGATTTAGAACTCTTCTAGTGATTTGTGTGCTTAATGGTCTTCCATACCCTACATAATGCTGAGAGGCCGTAAAACACCATCCATTCATCCATCCATCCATCCATCCATCCATCCATCTGAGTTGTGCTTCAGTAACAATTAACGTGTCATTTACTGACTGTTGATAAAGGAAACGGTCTGTGTTATATTGTTTGTATTTACTTCGGGCCAACGGCCTTGGCAATAAAAGTTCAGTTCAGTTCCTTATCAGCGTGAAGGAGAAAAGCGCTCTTTTTATGCAGTACTTTGAAACACAAAGACAGCACAAATTACAGACAGTTCATTGTCGAACAAAATGTGGTAGCGTTTGCAAGCGTGCGCGCGCGTGTGCGTTCATGTGTGTGTGTGTGTGTGTGTGTGTGTGTGTGTGTGTGTGTGTGTGTGTGTGATATTTTTGAAATACATGATGTAATTGTGTGAATGTGTTTTTATACATTTGTCCTGACAGTGTTTAGGTGTATGCGCATGACATAAATATTTTTTGTTGGAATAGAGAGGGAGATGTGATGGACAGAGAGAGATAGAGAGAGAGAGATATAGAGAGAGAGAGAGAGAGAGACAGACAGAGAGAGAGAGAGAGTACCTAACGCGAAAGGGAGTCTCACCTATTATATTATTTGTACATGTAGTTTTTGAAACTGTGTATATATCATTCATTATTATGTATTTTAGAGATCAAGAGCTGTTATTGTACCAACGAATTTCCACATCTGGATAATAAAGATTGTCTGTCTGTCTGTGCCTCGCTGCAGTACATACACGCGTCCGAAGTGTTCAAGACTGCATAAATGTAACAGCTGAATGCAGAATGTCACTGATTTTCTTTTTCTTTGTACTCCAGAGCAGTGTTCGTGCCTCCCTTAACGTCCCTGCTCAGGTGGAATGGGCAGATTGCGTTACTGAGAGATTAGACCATTCACCCCCACGGCTGAAATGTTCTTGTTTTGTTGTTTGCACTATGTCCAAATGGTCACGATTTCCACTTGCCCGCAATGTTGAGTTCGAGTAAATGTGCCAGTGGAGCTATGTAGAGGGGATCTGCGGTGATATTTCATTAATCTGCGTTGGAGTTTTCTCTGGACGAGAAAGACGTTTGATAGCTAGCTCCTCGAGCATAAAGTTTTCTCCCGGTCCCTGCTTGACGCAGTGTGACAGCATCGAGTTTGGATGCCACTTCAGCCCGACTGCTTGCGTGCTTGAGAGAGTTTCTGACGTCACAGAGGGGAGTCTCATGTGTCCAGCAGACATTTTGATGTCAAGAGTTGTCGTCTGCTGTTTCACCTCTTGACCTGTTAGCTTCCTTAGCAACCTGCCTTGAGGGGAGTGGAGACTCCAATGATATTAGGAAGAATAATGTCGAACAGAAAAGAAATCACTCGACACAGGAAAGTTTGGAGTCCGATGTTGTAAATTTTCCTATATTCATAGTCGACGCTGAACTTGCTGTAGACTAACTCTCTCTCTCTCTCTCTCTCTCTCTCTCTCTCTCTCTCTCTCTCTCTCTCTCTCTCTCTCTCTCTCTCACTCACACACTCACTCTCTCTCTCTCTCTCTCTCTCTCTCTCTCTCCCCCCCCCTCCCACACACACACACCTGTCTATCTCATGAAGTGGTTTTCCTAATAATGCTGTACTGCCTACATAAGAAAAAAGCACAAAACAAAACAAACACACACACACACACACACACACACACACACACACACACACACACACACACACACACACACACACACTACTGACATTGGTCGATTTATCACAGGAAAAAGAACAAGCCACCATTCCTTTTTCTTTTTATACAAAATGTAGACTTGTGCAACTGATGCATAGTAATGCTACTCAGTAGTGCAGGAATTGACGGAACTCGCGAATCTAAGGAGGCCACACAAGCTATGCACTTTTGAACGTAACAAATGCAGAGTTGCCAAATAGGAGCGTAGAAAAGTAATTGTGTTGTAATATCAATGTAGTCTGAACAATCACAAGGACGAAATTTTAACAAGATTTTCTCGATTTTTATTTCAGAAATGCAGCGTAATTGATGAAACTTTATATTCGTCGCATGGATGCTATTGATTTTTTTTATGCAGTTGCATATCTTTCCAAATTGACTTTAGTGAGAATCATCTCAATTCCATCTAATGGCGGTGACATGAACGAAAATGACGAAAATTTGGCACAGCTGCACTCATCTGACAGGGCAGAGTGCACCATGCAGACACTTCAATGCGCACTAAGCTGTGAAGACGAGACTGACGCATAAAAAATTAATATCGACATAACCAGTATACACTCAACCTCTTCACAGATATTCCTTTAGACACCCCCTGTCGTTGTTCCCTGCTTGCCCGTAACTTGTTTTGCCTGTCTCCTTAGTCGATTTCTGTCTGCGGGGCTCTCCACTTTGGTCTTCTTTTCAGGAACAAGGGAACGAGTGTTGTGTAACTCTATCGCACACTGCACTAGTTGTCTCTCTATAGGCCGTAGCCCCTACGCAAGCAAGCTCGGATTGGTTATGAATTCAGAGAAAACAAATGTTTAAGTGTTCCGAAATCTTGGGTTTCTTGCCGATCATGAAAAATGGGTATTAGATGGCAAGAGGTTGGAGGTCGTGAATGATAACAAATATCTAGGAGCAATTTTCTCAACACGTCTGTCATATAAAACTTTAAAGCTAGACCTGGTGGAGAGGGCAAAAGCGGGTTTGCTTCAGGTTATCAAGTGTGTAAAGAAATTGGGTGATGTTTCGCCAAATGTCTTCTTACAACTCTTTGATGCGCAAATATCTCCTATCCTCACGTACTCTTCAAAATTGTGGGGCCTCTATGAATGTGGAAATCATTCACTTACAGGCCTTGAAATGGTTTGTACACTTACCTACTCAGGCACCCAATGTAATTATTTATGGCGAAACGGGCAGATTTCTTTTATAAATCAATGCCAGGATACGTGCAATTAGATATTGGTTACGAATCTTGCTAATGGACCCAACTAGATATCCTCGTAAGGAGAGAAATATTGGGCGCAGGATATACAAACATTGGTGTGTAAACACAATTTTGAAAATTTGTGGAGGTTGCAATGTGTACAGAATGAGAAGCAATTCCTAAATGAGCTGCGGGAACGTCTGATAACCGAATATGTACAAGTTTGGTACAACTCCCTTGCAAGCAGTGCCTTCTATAGGCAATTCAAATGTGTTTTCAGCCGGTAACAGTATTTGTGCACGATTGATCGGCGAATCCTCAAAGATTCATTTGTCCGTTTTCATGCCGGTTTTAGCGATTTAATCATCCACAGACACCGCTTCACAAATGTTCCTCAACGGTCTTTCCTTTGTCCATCATGCAATGAGGAAGATGAAGATGAGATTCATTTCCTGTTGAGATGCCCGGCCTACGCAGATATAAGGCAAAAATATGTTTTAAATTTATTTGATCCAGCTAAAAGTGTTGATATTGCGATGGTGCTGGCATCCGACAATGTCAATACGATCAGATCTGTGGCATTGTACTTGCTGCATGCATTTAGAAGAAGTGATATACCGTCAGCACAACCAGAGTGATGTAAAAACAATTATGTTGTGATGGGCCAGAGGTCTAAACATTTCGTTCGTTCGTTCGTAGCCCCTACGCTGACTGATTGTCTCCCCCTGACTGCCGTAGACTGTGTGCGTGCATGTTTGTTGTGCGTGTGTGAGGGAGAGAGAGAGAGGGAGAGAGAGAGAGAGAGAGAGAGAGAGAGAGAGAGAGAGAGAGAGAGAGAGAGAGAGAGAGAGAGAGAACAAACAAACGGTGTATTTGTTAAGCCTCTGGCCTGTCACAACATGCATATACAATAAAAACCGCTGGCGCTGAACCTCCAGGTTTTGGAGAGAAAAAAAGAAGATCGGGTTCGAACCCGCAACCTCTCGAGAAAAGAGGAGGAAAAAACGCACACACACACAAACACAAAAAACCAGGTCGGGTTCGAACCCACAACCCCTCGAAAAAAGAGAAGAAAAAAAAGTTTCAGCACAGAATCGAACCTGGTCATGCATGACCAAGAGCCCAATACTCTACCAACTGTGCCATTGAAAACTTGTAGGTATATGAAGCATTTATAACGACCTTGTCATAAACCCCCGTGGTTCGTATTTTGCACTGTAAATTGTAGAAAAATGGATGATAGCATGAACTGTTTGGTATTTCATACGGATCTAACCCATCAACGTCAATATTCTTCTCGTAGTATCGCATTTTGGCGTCTGCTGGTAGAGGTTCAACATCGAAGCGTTTTGCTGAAGTAGGATAGATAACTCTGTTTGACTCGATGTCATTACGCTGAAAATTAATGGTCGTTGTCCCCAACATTTCCGGGACAGGGATTGATTAAATCATCATATTTTTGTGACACTGAGACCAGACCATCAAAACAATTAGCACTAGGCCTTGAATCAAATCGTCGTACGAGATCTTACGTTGACTGCAAATGTGCAACAGTGCCGAGTGATTGTGTCGACATTCAGTTAGTTTGCTAGGCGATTCCACCACGACAACGGCACGATTCTAACGCATCCTGAAGAAGGCTGAAATGGTCGGTTGTCGGTGGTCGTTGTGACTTTTGACCGGTACTGTACTCCATGCACCTTAACGGTCCGTGTGATTCGGGTGTAATCTTAAGCTTAACGATGTTTATTGGCAGTATTACACCCGAATCACGCAGCTGAGTGCGAGAATCTGGGTCACGTGTCGGCGTCTATTTTCATGGCTGGAGAGTGCCTGGCTAAAGTGCGTTAGAATCGTGCCCTTTTCACCCTCATTCCAAGCTTTTAACCAGCGAAGGCAACGATCTAGATGGTACATATACTTTACCGGTTTCACAAATGGAATGAATTTGACGCCAACACAGCGTAGTATCGCTTTTTTGCGTCTGCTGGTAGACGTTCATAATACAAAGAAGCCAAATGCTGTTTTGTGAACGTAGGAAAAGAGTTTGACTCGATTAGGCTCTCACATCTATTGACTATGGAGGGAGGTGCTTTGAGTGTACGAAATCCATTATCCTGAAAATTCTACTCGCAAATGACGTCACGTTATACGACGTCAAATGATGACGTCACAGATTTTGCAAAATGGAGTCTGTTGAATTGTTTTCATTGAAACACCAAAATGTAAAAAAGTCACTTTCTTTTAAAACCTCGATTCTGAAAAGTTGATAATATTGAATGGGACCTAACTTCCAGTCAGTGTGCAAAATCTCAAGGAAATCCGTCCAGTAGTTTTTGAGATATAGGCCGTGGAGACGGGACAGACAGACAGACACACACACAGACTAATAAAAACCGCTGGCGCTGAACCTCCAGGTTTTGGCATATTTAAAAAAAAATGAAAAAGATCGGGTTCGAACCCGCAACCTCTCGAGAAAAGATGGGGAAAAAACACACATGAACAAAAACACAATAAACCAGGTCGGGTTGGAACCCACAACCTCTCGAAAAAAGAGAAGAAAAAAGTTTCAGCGCAGAATCGAACCTGGTCATGCATGACCACGAGTCCAATGCTCTACCACACGAGCCATTAGACTTAGAGAATTGATATGACACTGAGACAAAAGTTCGCCACCCTAAAGTGGACAATGCTGGTGGAAAAAAAATCTATATTTTCATTTGTTTGTTTGTGTTTCATGAAAGTGTTGTGTATGAAGTATCTTTATTTATGGATAAAAAGATAATAGTTGTTGTGGGTTTTCTGTAATTTTTTGTTAATGCCGACGCTGGACATCTGATGGTGGTTACAGGAGGACTAAAATGTAAAGCTATTTCTGATTTGAAGAAAAAAATTGCGCGATCGCGTAATGCTGAAAACCAGCAAAATTGAAACGTTCTCCGCCAACTGTGGAACAGAACGAGTCAATCCTGTTAACACGATGCATAACTGGTAGATTTTTAGGCTAGATTCGCTTCGAAAAGTTGCAGATAATCTGATGGTGTTAGACTGCAAGTGTAACTTTTCTGACTTGCATTCCACTCAACACATTTTTGACTTGGTGGATGTCGCAAGATTGCGCAAGGGAAGAGAAAGGAAAGAATGAAGAATCCTAAATTGTTCAATTGTCTTTGACTGGTACGTTAAGGACGGACGCTGGGCGTTATTTTTAGTAACTTGGGTCAGAGGGCACGGCCGGTTACTACCCGCCTGGAGGGTGGGAGGGTGTTTTCACCGTGAACAGGGGGGTTGATAGAATGTTCTTTTCCTAAGGTCACGGAGGTGAGTCCGTGGACTTTGTCCCCGCACGTGTTTGTCCGCGTGCTATGACCTCGTGATCAGAGGTTACGAGTGATTTCATTGGCTAATGAGATCGAGGACGCTGGCCGTTAAGCGTTTTGGCGCCTTCTGGAGTCACTTCACGGCTTGCTGTTTGAGCGAGCAGATGGGTCGTTAGCGCGCTCCGCTGTAGGCACGTGTGTAGGCATGCCGCCTCATGCGTGTGCTAGCACCTAGTCGCTGTTGGGCACCACTGCGAGGGTGACGACCATCGTTTTCAAGAATCTGCATGAGGTATGTTGGTTGGGTTGTAAATTAATCGGAATTAATTGGGAGAGGGGGGAATCGCCATGATGTTGAACCGTTGAATGGGAGTTGGGCGGGAAAAACTTATCTCTTGTTTCGCCATCGAGTTGCTCTGTGAAAAAGTATGGGAAAAGGGAATGCGCCACTCAAGATTAACGGGGGGGTAAAACAAATGGGTTTCTCTGAATAACGCCACGTTAGGGCGTGTTTTTCATCATTCTCGATTCTGGGCCATGCCGCTGAATGAATGATGAGTGAGAGTGGGCCGATTGTGGTTACCGTGTGTGACACATGCCTTTGTCTCTTCCAGATTCCTTGATTCCTTATTCCTTGTTCTTTGACTAGTTCAGTCATTGCTTGGAGGGCCTGAGGGGCTTATTCTTTTGTCAGTAATTCCATGATTATCACGTCTATGAGAGTGATAGGAATTAAGGGAGGATCTGTAGTGGGTACTATCCTTCTGTCGTATCTGTATTGCCTTCTGGGAAGCAAATGAGTACAGGATACTAGGTGTTGGACTTATGTGCTATGTGTCGCTGAGCATAAGTTGCTTTGTCAGGACTCAGGAGTAAACATAAAAGATGCTATGGAGCAGTCTATAATTCTCTGATGTGCCCTGTAAGAGAATTTGTCCTCACCTATACGCGTAGGCTGACGCGTAACACGCTAGGCGTGTGGATTGCGGTAGGCACGCGCCTATGACCGCATAGTAGAGGTCAGGAATGTCAGGAGGGGTCAAGGTCAATTGATAGACGCTCTGCCTGTAGTACATTTCCTCGCTTTCTTTTGTAATGCACCGTGCTGTGCGATAGTGTGACTCGCCAGAGTAGTCACGGGTCTAGTGAGTAAAGCTTTTGTCTAGGGTTGGAGTAGGCAGGTCATCCCTGGACCGATTGTTGCTGCTGCCATCGCCGGACATCTGCCGCTGTCTGCTGGGGAAATCCTCGAGTCGCCGGAGTGACTCGACCTACTGGGGACCACTTGCTGGGAGGAACCCGGGTGCCTGGAGCCACCTACGGAAGGGGGGTGAGAGGACTGTTCTCATCCGGATTACCAGAGACGCTACTGAGACCGGGAGGCCTGAGGTCGGAACCTCAAGCGCTCCAAACACTGAGGATACAGAGGGTTGGCTGAGTCGGATTTATGTGTGTGTCTTCTTGTGGAAAGAGAGACGACTTTGGTAAGCATTGGCTTTTCTATAAATCTTTACCCGTCGAGGTCGACAGCTGAACTCGTGATGAACTGTGATCCTAGTGTTGCTGAAGTGCCTATTAGTAAGTGGTTGTCAAACCAATCTGGACAGTTAGTAGAGACGCTATCCAAGTAAGCCTGAGCAGAAGGTTTAGTAGAGACGCTATCCCCTGCCTTGCTGCAAGAAGGCACGATTGGAACTTTGAGCCACTGCATGCTTGAACTAATTCTTGTCTGGAGAATTGAGTTTTACTGATTGTCATTTCATCTTCTTTCTGCCACTACCGTGTTAGTGGAGCGAGAACGCCTTTTTCAGTCACTGTAAGAGTGAACCCATTCACAAGCAGAACAGAGCGCTGTTGTTGTATGCTAATTATGGCTCGGAGCTCAGGTCAGCCTCAGCGGCTGCTGTGATTGGCCGAGCCTGAGCCGCTTCTGAGAAGCCGGTAAAACCCCGCCTGCTTGGGGCGAGCGAGTGTTTACATTGGGCTCGTGTGAAGTCTGGAGTGTGTTATTGTTTTTGGGGTGGCCATTTTTGGGTTGGGCTTTTCTTTTGATGGTTATTATTGATTAAACTTATTATTGAAACTGACTTTACTCCTCAGTTGTCTATTTTTGTTGTTGTTTCTTCCCTTTTTATATTGTTTATGATTGCAGAAACATGGGGACTGGGTTTTGGATGAAAACCTTGTGGATAGTAGTATATGATAGTCAATGGTGATAAAGATTATCCACATACACACCAACGAATCACGTCACAGTGGACATGTACTCGATTAATTGACTCGATTAAATTGAACTGATGTATTTGATATAAATTTGTATTAATCCTGAAAAATTATGAAATCATACTTCATTCATTCGCGCATTAGTCTTGGCAGCGTTCAGCGAACGAAGTAAACATCAAACTACTTGGACCATAACGTCAGAGCGAGTAGCAGACGAAACTTCACCGTCACGTGACACAAACCGGCCAATCAGAAGCGATGACGCCGGATGTGAAATTCCTGCTATCTTACGGTGGTAATAATCGGGCAAAGTCTGAATAATCTGAGAAAGAAACTCGAATTGGTTCATTATTTGTATGAATGCGAGTTTTTTGGTCGACTTCGGTAAATTTCGCGCTGCCTCGCAGTGATGATTGTATACGAAGCTGTCGTCTGATAGGCGAAAGCGATCCGCGAAGCCAGCGGTTTCGACCATATCAAAGATCCTATATACACTAAGGTGACTCACTCCAATACTTTGAGCTTCAGATAGTGCCTCACGAGGAGCGCACATGTTTGTGATGTAAAACGTGACCTTCATTACAGTATTACACTACGAGTGATCTTATCCGACTACCAGTTGATGTTTTACCCCTCTGCTAAGATTATAATACAACTCATTCGAATTTTACATGAAACATTTAGTTATCTCGATCGTCTGCTGGCGTAGTGGCTACGGTTCGATCGTGTTCGTCTGCTTGGTTCGTAGTGTTGATCATTATGAATGGTATTTCTTGAAATAAGGTCAGTAAGCCTATATGTTAATTTATAACGCTAATATAACCCTGGGCTGTCTTAATTTATCAAAGCTGTATGTTGATTGCGTCAATAGGTCGTGAAATACATTTTACAAATCCAAGCTTCTCGTACTTCTATTTATAGCTGACGCGCGGACCTCAGCGGCACCAGGATAGATTATAAATACATTGTTGTCCTCGAACCTGCCTGCTGTTGACATCGTGTACAATGCTAGTATTGTCTGATGCTATGAAATACGTTCACCAGTAAAAGGTCCAACACATGGAGAGAGACAGACACAGACCTACACACCACAACACATGGAGACAGTCACAGACCTACACACCACAAAACACATGGAGACAGACAGTCACAGACCTACACACCATCTTTGAAGTGCTGCAAGAACAAAACAAAACAAACGAAATGTTTTCCCCCCTTTTTATTATCGATTCACTGCCATTAGGCCAAGCCAACAGACTACCAGTACCAAGTTGTTGCGCTTAAGTCAGGACAGACAGAACGAACGAACGAACTTTATTTTACAAGGGTAGTGAATTAGGCAGTACAGTAGTCGCCGCTTATTAAAAACACATTGGGACCGAACAAAAGTGTTTTTAATAAGCGGCGTTTTTATTAACCGTTTGCTTGTTGAACATGTCCATCAGTAACGAAGTAAATCCGGACCTTACCAACTGTATTTAAAAAACGGCTGTTTTTATTAACCGCGTGTTTTATAAGCGGCGACTACTGTATTGCCTTTCTTACTTACATTCAGCCCTTGAGGCAAAATATTCAAATGTGGTAAGAGAGAGAGAGAGAGAGAGAGAGAGAGAGAGAGAGAGAGAGACAGAGAGAGAGAGAGACAGAGAGAGAGACAGAGAGAGAGACAGAGAGAGAGAGAGACAGAGAGAGAGACAGAGAGAGAGACAGAGAGAGAGACAGAGAGAGTGAGAGAGAGGGGGGGGGAGGGGAGCTGGGAAAAGGGGAGGAAGGGAAGAGAGAATGAGAGTAAGAGGGTGGGTGGGAGAGAGAGAGAGAGAGAGAGAGAGAGAGAGAGAGAGAGAGAGAGAGACAGAGAGAGAGAGACAGAGAGAGAGACAGAGAGAGAGTGAGAGTAGCCATAAGTACTGATCAAAAGATCAGATAAAGGCCTTGCGGCCTAAGACATCTGAGGACATATCCATCTATCTAAATCATTCTCTGTCCTCGCAAATGACGTCACGAATTCTATTCTATTCTATTCTATTCACCCTCCTTCAAAAATCTCCTCGCAAATGACGTCACATTATTCGACGTCAAATGATAACGTCACAGATTTTGCAAAATGGAGTCTGTTGAATCGTTTTCATTAAAACACCAAAATGTAAAAAAGTCACTTTCTTTTCAAACCTCGATTCTGAAAATTTGATAATATTGAATGGGACCTAACTTCCAGTCAGTGTGCAAAATCTCAAGGAAATCCGTCCAGTAGTTTTTGAGATATAAGCCGTGGAGACGGGACAGACAGACAGACACACACACACACACACAGACAGATAAAGTCTGTAGGACCTCCAGTAAACCTGGAGGGATAAAGTCTGTAGGACCTCCAGTAAACCTGGAGGGATAATCAAGCCTCATCAGAGAAAAATTCCTGTATCCCCGCCTCTTGTCGTCTTTTAAAGGCATGGTACAAATATACAGCAAGGGATCGTATTTCGGTACAATCATGTGCAGACAATACACTTTCAATATTAATCCAAAGTGCCGAACGAGTTTCATGTGAAAAATACCTTTGTCTGAGGTCCTCATACACCGGACAAATACACAAGATATGGATTTCATCTTCGAATGTTTCCCTACACGCGGGACAAACGTACATATTATCTTTGTCTTTGTATCGGTATGTATGGCCATATAGCTCACTGAAACCTGCTCTAAATTGAATAAACACATCACGAAACGGTTTTCGATCCAAACAAGATAAGTAACTTTCTGTAGTCCATAATGTTTTAAACTGCCTATAGAACGAGCATCTTTCGCTGTTCAGCAGGGATTGGTACCAGTAGTTACGATACTCTTGGGCAAGTCGTTCTTTTAATTCGTTTACAAATGCTTTCTCATTCTGAACCGACTTGTTGTCCCACATATGAAAAAAATTGTATTTGTTCAACAGTTCTTTGACTTTTGAAGCCCAGTTTTTCTGATCACCAGAACTCAACATCATTTTGTACGCTATATATCTATGTATCTTGAAGTATCCATCTTCAATACCCTCATCCAGTATTTTACAGCACGAAGCACAGCATTGATATACTGTCTTCCGCATTCTCCATAAATTATTAAATTAGGGGCTCTCATCGGTAAGTTAAGAAATTGTTTCATTGTTTGCAAGTGTACACTCTCTACAACTACAATTCTCCAAACCCAAAAGTTCTGACGAGTACAACAAGATGATTGACACCTGTGCGTCGAACATCTTAAAGAAGACGTCGGGTGATAAACATTAGCTTCCTGATACATCTGGTGATCTGAGCAACACTGGCCTTCTCTCGATGTACAAGATCTCCCTGGAGCAAATAATGAGACAGCTTCGTAGTTAGCATTGGAGAGAGAGAGAGAGAGAGAGAGAGAGAGAGAGAGAGAGAGAGAGAGAGAGAGAGAGAGAGAGAGAGAGAGAGAGTGTGTGTGTGTGTGTGCCTGAGAGAGGGGGTGGGGGGTATGTGCATCTTGTATTATGTCTGTTTTTGTTAATGGATAGGCCTATCTATGAAGACCAGTCTGTCTTCCTGCCTTTCAGTTCGCTTCCTTTTTTTAAGATAACATCTCTGTCCATATCGCCGTGTTTCTACCACGGTGATAATTTTTCTGACTTCACACCGGGCATCAATCTTATGTCCAAGTATTGGGACACACCATAGCGACGTGGCTACCGCGTGGTCGAACTCCGTGACGTCACAGGAGTGGAGAGGTCATGGACCTGTGGAGAACTTCCGACGTTTGCGTTGCTGTTTGGTTTTTCCTCCATGACAGCCCGTGTTGGCTGCAGCCCTTTGCAAACTGATGACATGGGGTGTCTGGGCCTCACCGACTCTTTCGCACTTTCCACGCGCTTTGCTTCCTTCCCCCCCCCCCCCCCCCCCCTCTCCAGAAGTAGGAAAATTACACCACGTGACTTTTAAAATGATGATAGGAATACGAGTGCATACAAGCCACCTTGACATGCATGCACTGAAAATCGACTGTTAACGAAAAGGCTGGGAAGGGTATGTGCGTTAGATTGCGTTGATTTAAGATGGTTTAATTCAATTTTTAATTTCATTTTCATTTATTTAATTGTATCCCTTTTTAAAACTTTATTTCGTTTTATTTATTTGGATTTGAATGATAATTTTAAGATTGAC
This sequence comes from Theodoxus fluviatilis, assembly GCA_034096865.1. Lineage (NCBI taxonomy): Eukaryota > Metazoa > Mollusca > Gastropoda > Cycloneritida > Neritidae > Theodoxus > Theodoxus fluviatilis. Next base: position 73,484 of record JAWQFJ010013213.1, on the reverse strand, counting down.
TATTATTATGTTCATTTTTAATGCACTGTCTGCGCACATTCGTAGAAATTGTGCCGCGCACGCCCACGCTCTCGCCTGCATACGCACATTCATGCAAACTCATGCCCACAACCGTAATATGTTCACGTTCAACTTTGCACACACGCACACGCACTCACACGTACACACGCGCGCACACACACACATACGCGCGCGCGCGCACACACACACGTTTACGTCAGTAAGAAGCGTACGTGCGCATAACCATAGCACGCATTCATGTTCAAAACACGCGTACATGAAAACAGTCTGACATAAGCGCGCAGACAGACTTTACATGCCGTCGCGCGCGCCTCTACACAAAATGTTCACGCGCGCTCACACCCACGGGTTGTGACGTGCGTTGTGAAGGCGAACGCGACTTCGTTGCCGTTCGTGGCTTGTGTCAGAAGTCAGAGCGACATTTATGTTTTTTTGGAATGCTGATGGTTTTGGGACGGAGTCCAAGAATGCCGTAATTGGATGCGTGCTACACAGGGTCGCCTTGTCCTGACCGCTTTCCCGTCACCTGCGCTGTAATGGGGCGGGTTGCTTAGCATACCTAGATTGCAAGAAATAGACCAGTGTCAACATGTGTCAAGCTTTTGACTGCCTTTACATCTGCTTTCATCATGTTGAAACATGTTTGACACCGGCCTTTTCCTCGCAACATCTTGCAAGGTTCCTAGCGTAAGGAACGCGCCCCCGGTGCACGTAAAATTCTCAAGTCTCTGAGAACCCTTATTCGAACTCTCCTGCTTTGTCTCCAGTCTTCTTTTTTTCTTTCTTTTTTTTCTTTTTTTTTTTTAGGTTGTGTGTGTGTGTGTGTGTGCGCGCGTGCGTGCGTGCATGTGTGTGTTTGTGAGTGTGTGTCTCCCTTTTTTCAAAGCACTCACACATACGCACGCACGCACACACATACACGCACGCACGCACACATATACACACGCACGAACGCACGCACACATACACACACACACACACACACATACACACACACACACACGCACGCACACACATACACGCACGCACGCACACATATACACACGCACGAACGAACGCACGCACACATACACACGCACACACACACACACACACACACACAAGCACACACACACACACACATACTCACACTTCTCGTGTATTATTTTCATCCCCCATTCCCCTTCCTTTTTTCCAGGATGACGACCATTTCCGTGGCTAGGTCTGACATGCCGGCTTATGTTCGTTCGTCGTATGTTTGTTCGTTTATTTGCTTATAATGGTTCTAACCATTTTGTGTCTTTGCTCTGAGCGATAAATGTTGACGTTTCATTGTTGTTTGTTTGCCTGCTTGCTTGCTTGTTTGCTTGCTTGCTTGCTTGCTTGCTTGTTTGCTTGCTTGTTTGCTTGCTTGCTTGCTTGCTTGTTTGCTTGCTTGCTTGCTTGTTTGCCTGCTTGCTTGCTTGCTTGCTTGCTTGCTTGTTTGCCTGCTTGCTTGCTTGTTTGCTTGCTTGCTTGTTTGCTTGCTTGTTTGTTTGCTTGCTTGCTTGCTTGTTTGCTTGCTTGCTTGTGTTTTCCTACTTTGCGTTGAATCTGGCATCTTCAAGGATGGCAAGGTGGTCAAGTCACGTGACTACCAAGACGAATGGTGGGATTTGACGTATCTGAATGGAGTCCAAAGCTCTGCTGCCAAGGAGGTTAAGTTTTACCTTCTGTTCGTTAATTAGTTACTAAGCAACATAACCCCAAAAGTTCAAAACGGATTCTATTGAAATTTAGTTCAAAGGTCAGGGTTTCACCCGAGGAATAGTCCACTACATTTTGGAGGTTTTCTGAAATCTCGTTTTGGAATTGCCACCAGGAAAAAAAATCGCTAATCACGAAGTTGATGGCGTCAAACTATTGATGACGTCGTTGTATGCGTTGGGCACTCAGATACATATCGCTTTCAGCCGCTAAGATGGTGTATATTTCTTATCATCAGGCCTGGCTAGCAGAACATCCTGCCTGAATCAATCATACAGGCCATGGAAGAGTAAGTGTGGTTTCCTTGGGGGAGGTTTGCACTCTCAGAGCGCTCTCTAGTTTATATTACTTCCCGTACACTCTCCTAACAAGTTTTTTTATAGTTTAGAGGTGGTTGAATGTGGGAAGGGCTGTAAGTGGAGTTTGCCAGTAGCTGTATCGGTTCATGAACGAAAATTCAAGACAGGATGAATCAGTTAGGGAAAAGTCGTTGGTTTGACACATTTAACACTTAAGAAGAAAAGGTACACCATGCTATTCAGCCTGAGGCCTACTATGACTGCGACCCAGTGATGTCTTGCAGACGCGCATGATCTTAAACAAAATCGAATATTGGACAGTGAGTACATAGATGGTGGGTAGTTTATATTTTTAACAAAAGAAGTTTTTCGTTAAAGTGTTTCTTTTTAATGTTCCAATTCACACACGTATGTGTCCATGTCATGGTTTTGGTTTTTGTTTTGCTTTTCCACTTTCCCCTGACTTACATTTTATAACAGGCTGTCCTCAAAGCTTCAGTGACTTAATTAAATAATTTGATCTACAGCTTTATCACCGTCACGCATTGCCCACGCTCACAGATGTTACGACTTGTTACTGCGTGATAGTCGATCCAGCTGCCGTACCCGTGGGTTTTTCGGTCCACGCCATCCGTCACTACGCCTTTTTTGTGTCACCGGGTCTCTGACGTCACCAGCTGTCGTCACGAGGTGCCCGTCGCCCGCGATGGAGGGCGTAACAGGCCCCCCTGCTTGTGTAGCAAAGCGTGCTCTTCTTCCTCCATAAAGGGTCAAGGACATTTTCCTGGTATTGCCAGATCAGCAGAGCAAGGCCTTGCGTGACTTGGGAGTGTAGGATTTTAGTTCGTGACTGAAGTTCGGATCAAAGTTTTTTGAGGGGGGGTGCTTAAAATTGTTTTAGGGTCTTCTCATCGAAGTGGCGAAGCCACGAGTGCGTGCCTGCGAAGCAGGCACGCCCCTCTAGGGGGGTCCGGGGGCATGCCCCCCCGGAAAATTTTGAGAAAAATGGTGCAAATCTGTGCAATCTGGCAGTGCGGTCATTTCCAAGAGTTTTTGTTTGGTCACAGATTCTTCCTGTCTCTGCCCGGGTTTGATTTGTCTGTGCGAGTAGCAAAAGGAAGGCATCTTAATTATAGCAGCACCCCCCCCCCCCTCCCTCCCCAGCTACCTTGGCTGCCAAGTAGAGTGTGCTTATACCAAGTGGAGAGTAGTACAGCATCTGGGCCCAGCATCTTTTAGCCCCCCCCCCCCTCCTTCCCAAGCTTTTTACTAACTATACTGTCTCTGCTACCAAGCAAAGTGTGCCGATATCCGATGAGGTGGGAAGTAGATCAACATATTTGAGCAACCACCCCCCCCCCCCCCCCCCCTCCCTCCTTCCCCCAACTCCCGGCTGCCACGGAGGTTTTTTTTTGTTGTTTTTTTTTTTGGGGGGGGGTGCTCGAGCACCCCCAGCACCCCCCCTAGATCCGGCCCTGTGACTGAAGTTCGTGGGATTACAGACATTAAACACTCGTTGTTTCGTTTTTGGGTCGGGCCTGATGGAGAGGCCGGAAGTAGAGGGTGAGCGAATAATGATGAGAGGTATGGTGTTTGCCGTCTCTCTCTCTCTCTTCTCTCTGCCCAGAATGAACACACACACACACACACATACACACACACACACGAGACGCAGAGACAGACAGTGAGTCAGAAACTTACACACTCGCGCGTGCGTGTGCGTGTGCGGACTAACAACTACCACCGCCGCCGCCGCCACCACCACCACCACTACCAACCTCCTGCTGCTGCTGCTGCTGCTGTCCGGCATTCTAGTACAGAATCTGCCTCTCTCTGTTTCTGTCTGTCTGTCTGTCTGTCTCTGACTCAGTCTGTCTTTCTCAGATTTCTTTCTCTCTCTCTCTCTCTCTCTCTCTCTCTCTCTCTCTCTCTCTCTCTCTCTCTCTCTCTCTCTCTCTCTCTCTCTCTCTCCCTCCCTCCCCACCCCACCCCTTCCCCCGTCTCTGTGTCTGTCTCTGTTCCTCCCTCAATCCCCCCCCCTTCTGTCTCTCTCTCTCTCTCTCGCTCTCTCTCTCTCTCTCTCTCTCTCTCTCTCTCTCTCTCTCTCTCTCTCTCTCTCTCTCTCTGTGTGTGTGTGTGTGTGTGTGTGTGTGTGTGTGTGTGTGTGTGTGTGTGTGTGTGTGTGTGTGTGTGTGTGTGTAAAACATCCTACGGTATTATGTATTTTTTCATTTCTTATGCAAGTACTATTCGCTTTCAGTCGTCATTTCTCTCATCATTTGCTTCTTCTGAAATACTCTTCACCAAAATTATTCTTTCTGACAACCTTTCCTGCCACCAACTAAAACAAAGTATAATGAAACATTTGTAACTAACGGTAAAACCTAGAGAGCAGATAAGTGAAAAATCATTCCAAATTATTGGCAAAGACATTGGTGAAGTCGGCCAACAGCGCGTTTGCTCGGGGAAGTAACTCTTGCTCGTCTCTTGCCAACGGAAATGACGTCAGACATCAACAAACGCAGGTGCTCGAATCGTAGCGTGCGTTCTAGCAGTTATATGGCATGTGCACTTTCAGCTCAGGCTGTATTGAAAACTGATTTCTCGTGAATTTGCATCAGACGTTGCAATCGAGGAGCTCATGGACTAGCGAGGCGTGCTCGTATCAGTGTGTCTGACGACCGACTTGGAAATTGAAGCTCGCTCACGGTTTCAGGCTCGAAGTCTGTCAGGATATCACTCTATGACGGCTGTCTAAACATTGATGGAGAATGTATTCAAATGTGAATATCTTTAATGCATTGTATCGAACAGCTTCGTAGAAAACTGATTTCCGTTTGCATGAGTTATGCAAGTCTGGTTTTATGTGCAGACCTCGTTAAAAACGTGATTTTTTTTTTCATTTCCCACATGTGCAAATTCAGTGATTTAGTCAACGTTTAGAAGTAAAATTTGAGTGCGAATAACGTTTACCTATTCATAATGTACCTCTACGACATTATCTGCTGGAGATGCAGAGACGAAGATCACTCGGCAATAATCCTAATTGGAGAGCAGTCCGAGGACACTACTTCAGTGGAACAGTAGCCTCACAGCCAGCTGCCGGTCACAATGGGGAACATGCAGCAGAGACTGACCTATGGCGAGCCAGTCAGCATCACGGGCAAGCTGTCCAGCGTGAAGACCTTCATCCAGCAGTCAAGGCCGTGTCCATGCTTGGTGTACGAGATCCAACCCCAGTGCACCAACAACCGCCATTTGCATGCTCGTCTGGACCAGGTGGGCTGCGTGCTGCTGGAAGACCAGTTCTTCAAACGCCAGTGGAAACTGCATCTTGGCCTGTACCGCACCTGCCTGCTGCCCTCGGCCACGGTGAAGGGGTCCAGGCTGCAGCACGTCATGGTGGTGGGGCTCAACTACGACATGGTCGTGCTGCAGGTCTTTCTGAAGAAGTGCATTCGCTTCATGGCGTGCAGCCTCTCTGCTGGCATCTGCCTTGGCTCCTTTGACGTGTGCTACTGCCTACAGCAGCTGCTGCTGTATGAGTGCCACCTGAGTGAGAACAATGAGTACATGGCTCTCAAGGTGAACTACACCCACATGTCTCATATAGACAAGGATTCCACATCCTGTCAGGTGCGCCTGGTAGCAATGCATGTACAACCTCGAGTTTGCAAAGAGCTGCCTGCATGCCTGCCTCTCCACCATGACAACACTGCGCTGTGTTTCCAGCCCTCAAGGGACAGACCAGTTCTCCTGCTGGCGTACATGAGCATCTGGGGCCCTTGCTTCCACCGCTTTGACTTCATTGAGAACACGCTGATCTCCTCTGAAGGTCTGCAGCCAGTCAGCCAGATGTTTGAGTTTGTGTCCATCCAGTTTGCCAAGGAAGCCCAGGTCTATCTTCTCTCTGCTAGGTGCAAGCCAAAGAAATCTGGTGTGGATGAAAAGCCAAGGTCCCCTTTCATCATCAACAAAGTGCACATCTACCTCCTGAACAGAGACCTGGAGATGGTGGGGGAGTTTGACTCGGACAGTCTGCCTGTCATCGCAAACTGGGGACACAAGTTCATCCAGGGAGAGCAGAAAGGCAGCAACAAAGCACATCCGCAGCAGGTGGAGGGGGTGAGGTCCTTGACAGAGATGTGCCGGACGTTGATCAGGGAGCTGGTCATGCCAGAAGACCTGTACCGCCTGCCTGTGCCTCCAGGAGTCCTCTCCATGCTGAAGTGCCGCACCTGGCACCCCTAGGTACCATGGTGGCCTGGCTCAGTTCCGTCAGTCATCCTCAAAGTTCCAAAGATTTGTCTCTTGTAGCTGTGCATTCCTCAAGAGGTTATGTCATTTGTGTGATTGCAAGAGTAAACCAGACTAAATTATCCAAAATGACAAAATCAAATTTGCAGCCACTCTCATAATTCTTTTTCAACAAAGTTATAAAAACAAACACAGCATGTTCATAACACCTGTAATCTTTTTTTAAAATACTTTTGTGGAAAGCTGCAGTTAAACAAAAGATTTTATAGACCCAAGATGATTTTGCTGAGCAGTTACTTAAAATGTTCCACACTGCATACTTGTTGAGACTTAAAAATTACAGTGTGTTGCAGATATTGAGTTTTTGGCAGTCAGTAATAGATCAGTGTTTATGAATGTTCTTGTTTTCCAAGATAGAGCATGAGACAACTGTTGAGATTTGAGTTAAGGAGGGTATTAAGGACTTGAAAGTGGTGGGACCACATCACATAGAAATGTCACTGTATTCACAAAATTGAACGTCAGTTTCTTTGAAGGATCCAGCACTTTTTGAAATCCTTTTGAAAAGGATCTAAGGATCAACTAGGACATGGTAAACTAATATTGAGATCTTTGAAGGATTACAATTTAACATAAGTACATTTGATTTGGACAAAGGTTCCTGTCAGTATTTTTAATATATATGTGAAATAGTTCTGATTGACTTGTGAAATATAATGGCATCTTTTTTGGCCTAGATCAGAAGGGTGCAGTCTTACCATAGTTAGACTTTTGGTCTGCCCCTAAAGTGCGGAAAGAGAAATGGTACTCACTCTGTAAATACTGGAAAACTGTGTGGTTATGTTTACCAAATTTATATTCTTGCAAAAACATCAATGTGACAAGTAATATTTTCATCAGTATTTTTTGTCCGTTTACAAATATTTTGTCTTATACACATGTGTTGATGCTTTTGTTTATACTGTTGCTTTTCTTGTTGTTGGTATTGTAAAGTTGCACTGATTCATATTTACATGATTTATTCAGTGTTACAAGTAGAAGATGTTGTACCGTCCCTTTGGAAAAGATATTTACAATCTTCTCCTGAAGACATGGTCCTTGTGGAACTGATAGAAATGCTATGCAACAGAGTGTTGTTGAAAACAAAATATTGAAGTCTTAGATTAGGGCTATCATGTGTGTGTGTGTGTGTGTGTGTGTGTGTGTGTGTGTGTGTGTGTGTGTCTTTTATGTGTGTGTGCAAGCTTGTATATATGTGCACATCTGTGTGTGTGTGTATTTGTGTGTGTTTGTGTGTGTGTGCCAGCTTGTATGTGTGCACATCTGTGTGTGTGTGTGGTTTGATAACCAACATTGCTGAGGAGATAGCAAAGAATATGTTGTTTCAAATGGCATTCACATCATCAAAATTGTATGATTGGGAAGAGACATCTTTCTTATCCATTGCTGGATGTATCCAAGGTGAATCTGCAACATTTCCTGCCATACCTGCTGTGGATATTTATTTTATCAATAATTACTTACACTGGACATGGATGTAATTTTTTTTCAGGTGACATGTCCATTTATGTGACATAACAAATGGCATTAACTTTAATTTGTGCCATAATCTACAGGAATAAAATGTTTCAATGGCTTGCAATGGCTGATTTTATATTTGTTTGCTTGAAGCTTGTTTACCTGCCAGAGTAACTGCCAGATCAAAAAAGTTTCATTCACTAAGAAAGCAATTGTATTGTTACTGCATCTTCACACTATAACACTTAGATTTCACTCCACGGATAACCCAACACTACAAGTTACTGTGGTGTCACAGACTGCCAGCGGTATTGCCTGAAGATAGGGAGGTCCCCTGTGAATCCAGACTTGACATATGGCTTCCACCAGTGTCTCATGCATTTCCTCTGCCACATCCAATAAATACAGGGGGTGTGGCTGCAACCCTTTGTCATTTAATGGTCAACCCTAGCATTGTAAATGGTTTCTTTTGTAACTAATGTTTCCACCCCTTCCACCCACTCTCAACACCCTTCATACACACACACACACACATACAGACACAAACAGGCACACACACATGCACACATGTGCACACACAAACTTGCATACACATGCATATACACACGTGTGCATGCATGCACACACACACACACGCACTATTTATGTGATGTTTGCATTTTTGACTCACATGCGAAGCAAAAGTGAGTCTATGTACTCACCCATTTCGTCCGTCCGGGCGTCCGGGCGTCCGAAAACTTTAACGTTGGATTTTTCTCGGAGACTATTAAGTCTATCAATACCAAATGTGGCATGATGGTGTATGATGACAAGGCCTCAAAAAACATACATAGTGACTTGTCCTTGCTTCAAGGTCAAGGTCGCAGGGGCCATAAATGTTGTCTAAAAAACAGTCATTTTTCACATTTTCTCAATTTTCTCAGAAGTTGTTGAGATTGGATACCTGACCTATACCTGGTATATAGGGCAAAGTAAGCCCTATCTTTTGATACCAGTTTGGTTGACCTTGCTTCAAGGTCAAGGTCACAGGAGCTCTTCAAAGTTGGATTGTATACATATTTTAAAGTGACCTTGACCCTGAACTATGGAAGATAACTGTTTCAAACTTAATAATTATGTGGGGCACATGTTATACTTTCATCATGAGACACATTTGGTCACATATCATCAAGGTCACTTTGACCCTTATGAAATGTGACCAAAATGGGGTAGTGAACCACTAAAAGTGACCATATCTCATGGTAGGAAAAATGTGTAAAGCATTTCTTAGTGTATGATGTCATTGGTAGGTTTAGTTGTTTGACCTTGACCTTGAGGGTCACCTGAAGGTCAAGGTCATGTAAAGGTCAAGGTCAAGCATGTGAGTCGTATGGGCTTTGCCCTTCTTGTTTACTTCTTCATTGAATGATTCCAATGGGACTAAAAATAAAAACCTGGCTTTAGTTAGTTTTTGTTGTTCTCTCCTTTCCTCCTTCCCCCCGCCCAACACCCCCCCCCCCCCCCCCCCCCCTGAAATCCTCCGAGGCCCTCACAAGCACACCTTGACATTTTTTGTTAAAGTTTAATCGATTTCCTTTGAAGTAAGCACAGCACTGTGTGTGTGTGTGTGTGTGCCTGTCTGTCTGCCTGCCTGCCTGCCTGCCTGCCTGTCTGCCTGCCTGTCTGCCTGTCTGTCTGTCTGCCTGCCTGCCTGCCTGCTTGTTTGCCTGTCTGTCTGCCTGTCTGTCTGTCTGTCTGCCTGCTTGTTTGCCTGTCTGCTTGTTTATCAATCTGTCTCCTCGGTCGGCCGGCCCTCCCTCCTGCCGTCTGACCGGCCGTCCCTCTGTCTGTTTTTTGCCTTGAATATTAAGAAAGTGTTGCTACTTTTGTTCATTTTGATTGCCTCATTCTATGGCTTGCTTATCATCCAAATGGACGAGTTGTTTACTTGGCTGATGTGCTCTCGCCATTCAGCAACCGTAAATACCGGATACCACATGGTCATGTCCTTCCATGAGGGCACGTTCGGTACCGTCCAGTATGACGGCTCAACCTCAGACCCCTTTCCAATCAGAAGCGGCGTGAAACAGGGCTGTGTGCTTGCTCCTATCCTCTTCGGCATCTTCTTCTCCTTGCTACTGTCCTACGCCTTCAGACAGTCTGAGGATCGTGTGTACATCCATACCAGAAGTGATGGAGGTCTCTTCAACCTAGCCCGCCTCCGTGCAAAGACCAAAGTGCAAAGGGTCCTGATCAGAGAGCTGTTGTTTGCTGATGATGCTGCCCTGACTGCGCACACAGAGGAGGCGCTGCAGCGTCTCATCAACTGCTTTGCCCAGGCATGCAAAGAATTCGCTCTGACCATCAGCATCAAGAAGACTGAAGTCATGGGTCAGGATGTCAGTACCGCTCCCAGCATCTCCATCGGCGATCACACCCTTATGGTGGTGGAGGAGTTTACATACCTGGGCTCCACCATCTCAAGCAACTTGTCTCTGGACGCCGAACTAAGCAAGCGCATTGGCAAAGCCGCAACATCACTGGCCCGCCTCGGAAAGCGTGTCTGGGACAACTCCATGCTGACGACAAACACCAAGATGAAAGTCTACCAGGCCTGTGTTCTCAGCACGCTCCTTTACGGAAGCGAAGCGTGGACCCTGTATTCCCGCCAAGAACGCCGGCTCAACACCTTTCACATGCGTTGCCTCAGAAGGATCCTGGGCATCAGCTGGCATGACCGCATCCCCAACAAGGACGTACTGGCGCAAGCAGGTATTCCCAGCATGTTCGCCATGCTCAGCCAGAGACGACTTAGATGGCTGGGTCACGTCAGCAGGATGGATGACGGCCGAATACCCAAAGATGTGCTGTACTGCGAGCTCGCCACGGGATCCAGACCTGCAGGAAGACCTCTCCTCCGCTACAAGGACGTTTGTAAACGTGATATGACGGCGGGAGGCATCAACCCAGCAGACTGGGAAACGGTGGCCGCTGACCGCAACAGCTGGAGACACGCCGTCAAGACTGGCATCCAGGCCAGCGAGAGGAGGAGACGGGAGCAGTGGGAGGAGAGGAGAGAACGCAGACGACAGAGGATAGCGTCGGCATCCACAGAGCCACGCCAAGACTTCACTTGCGACAAGTGCAACAGAGCATGCGGCTCAAGGATCGGGCTCTACAGCCAC